>JANHGD010002629.1:50373-68907 GCA_027560375.1 Imantodes cenchoa
TGATTAGTGTGTCCACTTTTGCGCATCCCTTGCATCAGGACCCACCGACCGACCTCTGCCTCCTCCGAGACAAACGTGTCCAGCTTGTAATGGCGGATAAACGGTATTGGAGATGCCCAGGTTGCCGCCCGACAGATTTCCTCGAGGGAGGCTGAAGTATTCCATGCCACAGTGGAGGCTGCGCTGTGTGTTGAATGCGCCGTTATCCTGTGAGGTCTGGGGACCTCCAGCTGGTCGTATGCCATGGATATCACTGCCCGGATCCATCGTCCCACTGTTGCAGCGGATGCCTTCTGGTCTTTCGATGTCGCCTGGAAGGATATGAACAGTGTTTCTGTATTTCGGAAGGTTGCCATACGTTGCAAGTAGACATCCAATGCCCGCCTTATGTCCAAGAGATGCCCCTGTCTCTCGATGTCATTAGTGGGGTTTGAGTTGAAGGCTGGTAGGACAATGTCCTGAGTTCTGTGGAAGATTGAGTTCACTTTCGGAATGAAAGTCGGGTCCAGTCTCATTACCACTCTGTCGCAATGAAAGATGCAGAGGTCCGGTTTCACTGACAGTGCTGCCAATTCCGAGATTCTCCTGGCTGATTTGATGGCTACTAAGAACACAACCTTATAAGTTAGATTATGTAGGGAAGTCCCCTGCAATGGTTCGAAGGGCTCCCCTGTGAGTGCATAGAGTACTGTAGGCAAGTCCCAGGATGGGTACCTGTGTACCGTAGGGGGCCTATGTTAACTTCCCCCTTGAGGAACCTGTGAACAAGGGGGTGGCCTGCCAGGGAATCCCGGGACCTGCATCGTAAAACTGTGGACAGGGCTGCCAGTAGTCTTTTAAGGGTGTTAGGGGAGAGCCCTCTCGCTAAGCCCTGTTTCAGGAACTGGAGAATGTTGATGATGGACAGGTCCACTGGGCAGAGCCCTGCTTGCTTGCACCAGGAGTGAAATGCCCACCAGGTGGCTGAGTAAATATGCTCTGTGGATGCCCTCCTGGAACCTAGCATAATTTGAGAGATATCCTCGGGAACCCCTTGGGCCCTCAGAGCAATCCGCTCAAGCGCCAGGTGGTCAGCTGTAGCCAACATGGATCTGGATGTCGTATTGATCCCTGGGCAAGCGACCACTCTGTGGGAGGGATCCTCCAGGAGGGGGGCACTGAAAGAGATACTAGATCTGCGAACCATGCTCTCCTGGGCCAGTGTGGAGCCAATAGAATTACTTTGCAACCGTCTGACTCTCAGCTGTTTCGCGCGTGCTCTCTCCTCGCGCTTCCCAGCTGAGAGGAACCTCGTGGTCTGCGGTGCTTGCCTCCATCTGGTAAAAAGCCTCTGCTTTTCTCCTCCTCGCAGATCGCTCGTTCGGGAGCCTGCTGCGAGGGAATGGCAGCCTAAGGGACTTGGATCCCTGCTGCTGACCGAAGATGTGTCCTCTCTCCTGCGCAGCCGGAATTAGCTCAGGTAAGCAGATATCGGTCCCTCGGCTGGCAGAAATAGTTAGTATTCCTTCAGCCCAGTGGGATGTGTTAGAATTCCAATCTATGAGAGGATTCTAGGAAGCCAGGAAAACTAGGGAGAGGAAGAGAGAGAAAAGGAAAAGGAAAAAAAGGAAAAAGTCAACTTTTAAAAATGGAGTAGTCTTCAAGAATGGAAGGCATGTGTCCTTTAGCTCAGGACTGAGTGAAAAGAGGGAGAAATAGAGGCACGAGAGTGCTATTTATACTTTTCCCAGACTCAGTCCTGATTGGCTAAAGGTGAGATTATCCCATTCTTGGAGCCTAGCTCCACCCACTATGGAGAACTGAAGGAGAAAGAAAAGCAAACAATTCCACCAGCAGCAGGGTGATTTTCTCATCCTGTTCTGTAGCTTATAGGTAAGAAAATGGAACATGGGAGTTTTTTTGTTTTTTATACAAGCTATACAGATCTCTGATTTGCTTTTAAAAATAAGAAGTTTTTCATTCCTTTTAGCTTTCTTTTCATATTTTATAATGACTTCTTGTAATATGGCAGTACCTTCAGAAATCACTTTGAGATAATATCATCTCTTTTTTTTCTTTTGCAAAAATGCACAAAGTAATAGTACTTGCCAGATAAGAGCTGCCAACTGTTTGTGGCACACTTCCCACTGTATTTTCCCAATATATCTATGTGCACACAATAGGAACACGTATACCCAGTGAAACTGTTACATATGTGACTTTTGAATATGCCTTCTCATGTTTTATAAATACCTTTTGTAGTATAGTTTCCATGCAAAAGCTGTGATTATTTACCTTTATAAATATAATCACAGCATAAATATTAATTTCATTGACAGTGTGACCTTCCTTCGAAAGGTGTGTGTGTGTGTGTGTGTATGTATGAGTGTGTGTAATTTAAGAACAAAACTCCAGTATACTCTGCTCTTTCTCTATGCTGTACCAAAATTTGTTTGGAATATTCCATTATGGGAACAATTGGCAGTTTCCAGAAGAGAATTCCTAATTGAAAGTTAGTTTAAATGTCCTGGGCTAGAATACAGTTCCAGGAAGGAACCTACTCAATGTATTGCTGAGCGGAAACTCCTTGTTGAATGTATCACAATTTAATCTAGCCACAACTAAACACATGTATACACAAAAACATGAATCAGACACATTTTCTTAACTTCAGAAATATTGTCCTCTATATCCATTTAGCAATTGTTGCTCAGTAAAGCTTATTTTCTTTGTATTTGATTTCTTTAAAATCTGTAACTATTTTTTTAAAAAAAATAATACTCAACAAAAATAAAATCATAGTAACATTATTTATGTGTTGAAACCTATTCTTTTGACAGGGATTAATGTTGTCAGATATCTCCCAATTGCTATTACCAACTTAAGCACAGAAATAAAAGTTTTTGAAAGAAAGGAAGAAAACAGTGGAGACAGTGGTTTGGAGAGTGAGTTATGCAGTTCTTTATTATCCCTTTTTTACAGTATAATGCAGCACTTCTAGGGACATCTGATGTCTAGGACATGTAAATGAAGGTTTTCCAGATATCACCATACTAAAATATTTAGTATATTTCACAACTGGTCATTGGGGTTACAAAAAACTGGAATTTAGGAGAACCACTGGCTTCTAACTTCTGCTTCCTGCCATAAATTTTGCAGAAGTAAAATATGAACAAGTCGTAATATAAGGATTCACTAGACTAGAAGCTGAAGTCAGGTTCTCTGCATGTTCATTTAAAATGAATAATCCAACAAAAGAAAAACACATGATGTTATTCCCTGTATCACTTTCTGGTTAACTTATCTTAATAAAATATTTTGATTGCATTGTTTTGCAAACATTTTTTTTTCTGTGCAAGCATCTTAAATTCCTGGCATTATTATGAGATAATATTTGTTGAGATAAGGGCAACATTTGTCTTTTTTTTTCTTGTACTGAACAATCTAATTGTTTTTGTTTATTAGCAAATAAAGCAGATATTTCTGATGGCAAATCAGCAGTCCTATTTTCTACACAGTAGGAATCAAAACAATGTAACTGTGATGAAAAACATGATATAATCAAATATGTTTGTGGCCAATTTACTAACCTCGCATTAATTTACCATATGTTGTTTTCAGTGATATTAGCACAAGCTATTTTTTCTTCTAATAACTATTGTCTGTGAAAGATAAACTATAGAAATTGGCAATGTCAAATGTACTATCATGCAGTGAGGAATTGGTTTGGGATTTATGTTCTTTTTTTTTAGTTCAGTTCACTTGTTCCAAATCATTTGGAAGAAGGAAAAAAGTTCTAATGAGAATATTTTCTCAGAGCATTGCAATTTGTTAAAAGACATCTCTTTTTTTTTTGGTAGTTTTTTACACAAATCTTTTAAATATTCTGCAGTTCTTCTTTTGTTTATCATAGAGTCCATAATAGCAATAGGAATACCATGTAGACTTATATAGTGCCCCATAGTGCATTTTGGCACACTCCAAAACTATCTATAGGCAAATGGGCTGGGAATATAGCTCACAAAGCTAGAGACTTTTCTGCTTCATTTCTGGATAGAGTCTAGAATCTCTGAAAAGGTTTGCTGAACATTGATATTGATAATACACAATGAACCTCTGAATTTCGACAGCAAAAAAAGAGAGTCTCCTCTGAATTGCCTTCTTCAGGTGAATCATGAGGAGGAAGGAATTGCAAAAGATGGTGGATTCTCTTTTTAATTCTTTTTATTAGTGGAAATGATTCATGACAGATAAGGTGGCAGCAAAGACTAGAAAAAAAGATACTGTAAAAGGTACTTGATACAAACCTCCTGCTTCCAAAACTATTGTGAATTTGTTTTTAATTATTTCACTTCCTCTGTGTTTTACCTTTGGTTCAGCATGTTTTATTTGCAATTCATCCATTTGCATACTTTGGAAGCCAGAGTCAGCTAACCAAATCTTTCTTTCATTCATTCAATCAATCAATCAATCAATCAATCAATCATTCATTCATTCAATCATTCAATCTCTCCACTGCATGACTATCCTGGGAGGATCACAAAATAAAAATATTGCAAATAACAATAAAATAATAGAACAATAAAGGCAAAGACAAAAAGACAAAAAGAAGTGCATATCCTGATCTTAGTATTTGAAACATGATAAATTTTTCAGGTAATTGATACTTCAAAAAGGATTTTAAATTAAGCTTCTCCTTTCTCAGTTGCAAATATTGAAGGTTTTTTGGGGATGGCAGAAATCCTCTATATTCAAATGAAAAATGAGTGAAAATGCCGGCCTGGATATATGGGAAAGGATTTGTATTGGTTTGTCAGATGAGTTAGTGTACATCTGTGACCATTATTTAAAGCATACTTATCAGACATTCTATACATTTAACAATTGGTTTATATAATTCATAATTAACCAAATTCTACTGAAATTATGTTAGAAGAGATAAATCGATAATTGCAGTTTCATATCTTTAACATTTAGCTATTTTGGTCTATAGCCAATGTCATATAGTTTATATCATTTCTCTGCATTACAACTTTGTAGAAAAAAAAGAAAATTCCCTTTCCCATAATTCTGCAGGGATTGTGTGTGTGTGTGTGTGTGTGTGTAGAGAGAGACAGAGAGAGAGGGGGGGGAGGGAGAGAGAGAGAGAGAGAGAGAGAGAGATGTTGGATTTTATTAATATAATTATGCTTAGGACTTGATTTATGTATGATTTTTAAGGAACATTTTAAAACCCATTAAAATATAAGGTACCCATGTACAAATCTGAACAAACAGACAAATCACAAAGAATTGCTCCTGTAAAAGGTGAATAAATTGGCTTTTTAGACATTTACTCATCTATAAAGAAGAGGCCAGGTGGACATCAGGAGGTAAAACATTTTAATTCTCGAGGAGCAATAACAGAAAAGAGGCAGAATCCAATTATTTACGATGGGGGACAAGATTGCCAGAAGTCTAAAATTATACAAAAGAGCCACGGAGAGAGGTACATTGAAGTAAATGAATCAAAGTCTCTGAAAATCAATAGGAGAAGTTTATGTACAGGACAAAAAGAACAAAAACAACAACAATCCTGAGTAACATGACTATAAAGATAAATGGAACAGATGGGTTGAATTAAATAATTCAAAAGCAAGGCAAGAAGTCTGAGAAAAGAGTCAGGAGGACCAAACAAGTGAGCTCAACCATTGACATAATCCAGGGCTTGAAGAACTGTGGCATTCCATATATGGACGAAGTACTGAGAGACATGGAGGCCTAATCCAACATTTATTGGAGGGGCAGAACTCCCAAGGGACAAAAAAGAAAAATGGCAAAAGATAGTATGAAAGTAGCTTAAGCTGAGTGTTAACAAGTCAGAGTTATTCAAAATTATCTCAGCTCTGTGTCAGTTTTGGTGACAGTTCTGGATGAAATTACCCTCCTTATAAAGAATAAGTTAGGAATTCATGGTTTCTCCTCATAATAGAATATAGGGTCTAGGACAGTGTGGATAATGAAGTTTGCTCACATGGCAAAATTATCAGTTTTCATTAGGTAAAAATTTTTGATCAATTTCAGTGTTGATTGAAAATATCTTTTAGACTTTTTGCATAAAACAGAAAAAAATTATGATAATAGATTTTTTTTAAAAAAAACCTGCTTTAACCTTAAAATAAGAGATCAATTTAAATTTGTACTTAAAATTGTGGTTGTAAAAAAATGAAGTTATTTCTTTATATATTTTTCTTCTAAACTTTTGGCTTTCTTCTCTCTCTTTTTTATATTTTTATTTTTCTTATCTTTATTAGTTTCTGTTAGTTTTTTATCTTTTACTGTAAAATATTAGTAATAGTTGTCTAAAATAGAGCAACATTTTCAAAACTGAATGTATTCTTGAAAATATTGGTCCTGAGTCCAGTTTAAAATCAGGCAAACTATGGCACAGTTGATGGATATTTATCAATACATAAAAACCAAACCCATTGGTTTAGCCACAGCTTTTATATCTGAATAAGATCATATATGAAAATCATATTTGTATCTATTTTTCTGGGTTACAATTCCTAAAGTGTCCTTATTAGTGCTTGATTGTAGGCCAGATATTGATTTAACCAGTTTCTTGTAACAGAAAGCCAGTTAAAGTCACTTTTATTCATCAGCATTGTACAGGCAATTGTATCTATATAAGACTTTTCAATATGTGCAGTGACTTTAAATTATATTGTTATAGATTGATTTAAAATGAGGTTAGACAGTGTCATGGGGATAGGCATATCCACAGCTAGCACATCAATAGCTATTAGCCATGTCTCCTATTTCATGTTCAGGAGACACCAGGTCAATGAATTCCAGTTGCAAAAAGCAACAGTAAGGAGTCAATTATTATTTTTATATGATGTTCATGAACTCCCAAGGCCAAACTAGGATGCAAGATAGGGACTGGTTTTAACATAGCAGGATTCTCTTTATATTCTTATTTCAGAATCTGTAGAGTAAATACAACCATCACGAGTCTTTCTGAAAAACAGACGTTGGAAATCAGCAACTCATGAGTCATAAGAGTTCTCCACTAAGATAGATAGATAGAATTCTTTATTGGCCAAGTGTAATTGGACACACAAAGAATTTGATTTGGTGCATATGCTCTCAGTGTACATAAAAGAAAAGATACATTTGTCAAGAATCATGAGGTACAACACTTAATGGTTGTCATAGGGTACACATAAGCAATCAGGAAACAATCAGTATTAATATAAATCGTAAGGATACAAGCAACAAGTTACAGTCATACGGTTATTAGGGGGAGGAGACAGTTGTAAGTGGAAGGATCTGTTGTAAATCATTATGTTCAGTGTCATTGTACCTTTGAACAGTCAGTAAACAAATAGTTGTATGTCAAGGACTACCTGTAGTTCTAAGTGAAAGTTTACTTTAGAAAGGGCATTATGCTCAGTTGTAAATCATGGATTATGTTCCACAAATCCAGCCAATATGATCAGCTTATTCTGGTGGTGTGTACTCAGCCAATTGGGTCAATTCAATACACTATGACAGTGATGGTGAACCTATGGCACTTGTACCGGAAGTGGCACTCAGAGCCATCTCTCTGGGCACGCCAGCCACCGCCCATTGCTCTTCCGGGTTACGGTGTGCTGGCCAGCTGGTCTTCATGTGCACAGGAGCGCAAGAAACCGGAAGACCAGGTCGCATGCGCATGTCGGAAACCGGAGCTACTCTTCCGGTTTCTGGCGCTCCTGTATGTGTGCGCCGGGGAGCTGCTCTTCCGATTTCTGGCATTACCCCCTGCGTGTGTACTCTCATTTTGGCACTCAATGCCGAAAAGATTTGCCAACACTGCACTATGATTAAGCATCCTATGAGTTGGTAAAGAACACAGGCAAGTAGTCCCAATTTTCTGGGATCATCCCATATTCAAGTATTTAATTCATGCCTGGTTTATAAATTGCTCTGAGCGTTAACATGTTTTTTAATATTTTGGCTTAGCACTGTTGTAAGAGATCAGCCAACTGTCGTTTCTTTAGCAAACCCCGAGATAGCAGAACATTTGAATCCAAACTGAGACACCTTGTTTTCTTGGAGAGAAATAGATATATATATACAGTTTGGACGTTGTGAATTGGTGACAGAAATAGTATCTTGTTACTAAAAGAAGAGAATGTCTGTAGTTCAAGGTTTGATGCTACCTAGCTGGTTAATGAAATACCTGCAAGCAAACAGCCAAGCTCACAGAACACCAAAAATTCTACATATTCCTACTTAGTTACTATACTCTGCTTTCTTGTGCAATTAATAACAATAATAATAACAAAAGAGTTGGAAGGGACGTTGGAGGTCTTCTAGTCCAACTTCCTGCTTGGGCAGGAGACCCTACACTACTTCGGACAAATGGTTATCCAATATCATCAGTAGGTAAAGGTAATTTTGATTATCCAAAATCATCAGTAGGTAATTTATGAGCTGTCGTGGCCTTGGTAGTCAAGGTACTCCAGAAGGGAGATATATGAACAAGATTTTACTTACCCATGGCAGTGATTTCTTGATTTATCAAAATCCACAAGCAAAGAGGGGCAAGTCTGCCAAATTCTTTGCTGTAATTAGCAAAGCACCTGGCAACTCTGGGCTTCAGGTACAAAGGTTTTACTGCATCAACCTTGAGTGGGCAGAACTGATCACAACATCCAAGAAAAAAAGATACTCCTAATTGCATGAGTAATCTCTTTAGTACCGACATATCCAAGTGAGCCCAGCAACCATTTGTTTCATTTCAAAACCAAATTAACTTTTGAAAAGTGCATGGCCATATGAATCTTTAAGGGGGGAAGCACTAGAAATTCTGTCCTTAGCATTCATTCAGCCGTGCAAGCATTGCCAAATGATTTGTTTGCAGATCATCTCAAGAGCTACATTTGCCAAGGGCAAAAGTTAATAAATGTAAATACCTTCATGAATTAGCCATGTAAAAACAGAGCCACTTCTAAAGAATAGGCATCATTGGAACCAATTTCCTTCATTGTTACTGGTTTTAAAGCAAGCTTCTTAATATGCTATTAAAATAGTATTTCATTAATGGATCAATTTGGTTTGTTATTGCTGCATTCCCCTGATATTCCATGGCTTTTTATTTGAAAACTAAAATGAAATAGTAGAACTGATTGCCATTAAGTAAATGAACAATGAGAGAAAATGCAATTTGGAATCAGCAACTGCCTCCCTTCTGAATTTCACCAAACATATTTCTGCTATTATTCATCTTTAATTAGCTTTATTAAAATATATTTTGTAAAAAAAAATTATATAAAACCTGTTTGTGATAGATAGATAGATAGATAGATAGATAGATAGATAGATAGATAGATAGATAGATGACAAATTTGTACATACAGAAAAAAAGACTGTTATTTATTTAATTGACAACATATTCAAAATGCTTGCTGGTTATGTAAGCCTTTATCTTTTACTTGTTCTGTAATTTCAAGAGCACATATAACCAGTCTATAGTCTTCTTGCCATTTGAATATTTGTGCCTAATCCATATTAGTCTGTGCTTATATCCCACTGACACTTTAATAACCACAACTATTGAAATTAGGAATCTCATTTTTAATAACATTAAATGCCTTGCTTAGATCACACCACAAAGCGTAATTATAAAAGTAATACCTTAGAATTCCTACCCTATCCAAAGTTTACTCATTAGAATGTTGAGTTTCAGGATTTATGTTTTTCATACAGTTACTAAAATATTGCAATTCCAAAAACAGATTATTTTATCAAATTAAAAGAGAACTAATCTGAAATACTTTGTTCTGATCCTTACAAACTCAATCTCAGTCCCATGCACCCTTAAACGTATCCTGTAAACAGATTTTTGAGAATGATGGACATTAAAATCAAACACATTTGGAGAGATCCTCTCCTTTGGGGAGGCTGTTTAAAGGACAGCCATAAATTTAGCAGGCAGCAGCAACAATATATTCTATAGTAGGAAACAGAAGCCAATATTCCTACCAACCTTTGATTGAATGCATCATGTGCATGCCGAAACTTTCACGGGAACGTGGAAACATTTTTCAGGAATGAAAAGGCCTTCAGTTCATCAAAAACGCATCATTTTAATGTAATAGTTATGAACTCAGAACACTGGAATTAAATTTATAAATAACAAATACAAAACGTGACTCCTATGATCTAGTATTACCAGCAAAGAGAGGCAGAGAGGAACCTAGGATTACTAGATCCTTCTGAGCCTAGACGTCCTCACACCCCTTAAAGTTACAACTATGAACTAAGGATGCTGTGGAATAGCAGAGTAGCTGGTGTCAGAGATTGTAGAGCAGCAGTGCCAAACTCGATTTCATCGAGGGATACATCAGGGTTGTGTTTGACCTCGGGGAACTAGGTGGGTGTGGCCAGGGTGGGCATGGCCAGCTCAATGTCATTTGTGTTGGGAGCATCTATGGTGGCCTGAGTGATCTTCCAGCAAAAACGGAGCTCGGGAGGCCTGTGTGCGTCAATCCCAAGCTCCATTTTCAATGGCAGAAGCATGGCAGGCCTGTCCTTTGCTGTTTCCAGGGGAGCCCCATGGGCCAGATCTAAGCACCCCATGGGCCAAATCCGGCCTGCAGGGTTGAGTTTGACACCCCTATTGTAGAGCATTAATGGTTCTGAATAGGAATATGGTATGGGAAGATCAGCTATTCCTATTGCTTCTGAAAATGCCACTCACTTTTATTCAAGAAAACAAATCGAATGTGTCTTCCAAGGTTTCTTGGAACTTGAACATGATAAAGATGAACACTATTTATACCAAATGATTTAATGATACATAATTGCCCATGACTTTAACAAAGCATGCTTTGCCTGAGCTTTGCTACTGAAATGTAATATCTGAAATCAAAGGAAACACATTAGCTGTATGTTTTATAGAAACACTTAAATTTGTGCTTTATTTACTGATGCAAGCTAATCATAACATTAAATGTTATGTTACTAATGCTTTCCATGCTACAGTTATAAATATCAGTATATCAGTCTTCTCATATTTATTTTTTATCACTTTAATGTAGCTTTTTTCCTATTTTTCTAAATAATTTTCCTTATTTTCTTTAAATATTGTTTTAACATGGTTTCATATGAATAGTTTTTTTAAAAATTGAATAGAATATTATAGCAAATAACTCTTGATGTTACATTTCAAATATTTATAAAATATATTAATATTTGCATTTGCAATACTTGCAATATTTAAGTATTGTATAAAAATGAACTAAAATCCCTGACAATTATGATTTTTTAAGAAAAAAAAATTCCCATATGCTTGCTTTATATTTAGTTTAGCAGTACAGTTAAATTACTATTTTAACTCCTGAATATTATCTGGTTATCCCTTCCCACTCACAAAACAGTTTTCATCTGGACCGATAAAAGTACATTTCCCACATGTTTTTATAATCGTCTCAAATCAATTCATCAGTCCTCACAGACTCTCCAATGAAATCCTACATATTGAAGGTTATGGACAGTGGTGGAATTCAAATTTTTTACTACTGGTGCAGTTGGCATGGCTTGGTGGTCTCATGTGACTGGGTTGGCATGGCCATGTTGGGCGTGGCCACATTGGGCATGGCCAGGGCTGTGACAGGGAGCACTTGGCATCCTGCACCCTAGGAGCAAAAACAGGCCATGGGGGAACATGCCGCACCCCCTGCACCCCATTTTGGGCCTAGGGGGCCTCCCTGAAGCCTTCTGAGAAGCGAAAACAGGCCTAGAAAGCCTCCCTGAAGCCCTCCTGGGAAGCAAAAACGGGCCTAGGAGGCCTCCTTGAAGCCTTCTGGGAAGCAAAAACAGGCCATGGGTGGGGTGCCATGCCGCGCCCTATTTTGGGCCTTGGAGGTCTTCCTGCACTTACCTGGGAGCCAAAATGGAGGGCATGAGGACTCCTGGAAGGGGTGGGACAGGAAGTGGTGAGGCTAACCAACAATTTAACTACCGGTTTGCCCGAACCGGCCCGAACCGGCTGAATCCCACCACTGGTTATGGACCCTATTAGACCTGGTCTGGTGTGAAAAGATTTTTTTGAACTTCGCAGTCTAAACAGAGAAAGAGAATGACTGGCTCAAAGTCACCCAACTAGCTTCCATGCCTAATTGAGGAGTAGGACTTGACTCTCTTCATTCTAGTCCAGCACGTTACCCACTACACATTGGCTCACATTTAAATTCCTCCATGTATATCATTAAAAGGCATTCCAAACAACCAGAACCCTCTGAAGCAGTAACCTCTAGCATAAAATATACTTAAAACAAATCCATTCACAAATTGCTGGCATCTGGCAAAGTTGTCAATTTAAAATGTTTCAGGCTCAAAACTTAATTTTGTCACCAACTACAGGTTATCCTAAACTTACTATTTATTTATTTATTTATTAGTGAGATTTATATACCGCCTTAAGAGCAAGCACTCTCTAAGCGGTTTACACCATTAAGCAATGTATATATTTACATTGTAAATGTAATTACTAATTACTAATGTAATTGACTCTGGAATTATGGTTGTTAGATCATGGTAGTTGATTAGAGGATCACCATTGTTTTTAATAGCCTTTTTGCAGTTGTAAGCAAACACCATATTCATTAAGTTTATGCCATGGTCATAAAATAAACCCATTTTTCCCAATGGGCTTTTTCTTTTTTCTTTTTCTTTTTTGCTGGAAACCAGGAAAAAAAATGGCAAAAGTCGCAATCATATGACTGCAGGATGCAGTAAACAGCCATAATTGTGAGTTGGTTGCCAAGCACCCAAAATGCAATTCCATGAACTCAGAGGAGAGTACAGTCATCTGAACTTCAAAATCAGGTTGTACATAGTTCTGCGGACGTCCATTGTAACTCTAAACGGTTGCTAATAGATAATACTGAAACAGACATACAGGGAAACTTCACTTAAGGACTGGTCATTAAGTGGGGATTCCCTGTATGTCTGTTTCAATATTTCAATCAGATAATCATCAGAAAAATTACATCTTTATAAATAATCATCAGAAACATTACATCTCTATACATCTTTCTATAATAATTATCCATTTAAATACAAATCCCTATATCAAATACACACTTAACATTATTTTAATTGTTCTTTGGAATATCTTGATAAAATATGCATCCTAACAAAATGGATTAGGTTTGTCTCTGTGAAAAATATTGTCGTAAGTGTTGCCATAAGGCAAAGTGCTCCAACTGTGACATGAATTAATCTGGCCATCCACCCTTTATCACAGCACAGAAACACCTATAAAGAAAAGAAATTGAAATTACTATGACAAAAAAAGAAAACTTCATTTACCACCAGGCTAATGCTTTTGATTCAAAAGTAAAGGATAGATGGTGTCACCTACAGACTATAACCTGTTTCTTAATCATTTTCTTGCAAAATTGCCCTACTTTATATAGCAATAGCACTTAAACTTATATACCGCTTTACAGTGCTTTACAGCCCTCTCTAAGCAGTTTTTACAGAGTCAGCATATTGCCCCCAACAATTTGGGTTCTCATTTTACCCACCTCGGAAGGATGGAAGGCTGTGTCAACCTTAAGCCAAATTGCAGGCAGCCAGCAGCCAGCAGAAGTAGCCTGCAGTACTGCACTCTAACCACCGTGGCTCATATAGTTCAGATATCACTTAAAAGTAATGTCTGATCCAAAACCATTCATAACTCTAACAGAATGGAAGCTGCTAGATACTGCAGCATGATAATCAGATGCAGAGCTTTATTCAAACCTTTAAAATATTTTTAATAAAGGTAATTTATCTCCTATTGCCATTATTTCTGAACCATTTATGGAATAAAAACCACGAACCATGTGCCACCTATTTCACAAGTAGATGCAGACACACTAAGTACATGGAAGCAGAAACCACATTCATTTAGATGTATTTTCAAGTATGATCTGTTATATACAGAACAGCAATATGTCATAAATAAAGACTGATGCAATTTATTTAACAATACTTTTTTCTTTAGCCTCAGAAACCCAGAAAAGGGTCTTTTAAGTTGACAAATTCAGAAGATGCAGCTATTTTGACCTAGTGGGTTAAAGGGGCCCTTTACAAAGTGACTCTCCAAATGGTAGAAGGAACTGCTAGTTTAGTCACCCGCTTTGTCCAAATGAAACAAAGTTGGAAGAAAATATATATATATCACCCACCTCTGAAACCTTAGTGCTCATCCCACTGATGAGATAAACAACAACCAGGAATCGTGAAATAAGAAGGCCCTTCAAAGGTCTGTAAGGGCTGCATCCAAAGTATCTATAGATGTAGTGGAGGCTGTGTAAAATTCGGATCCCCATATTGAAGCAGTTGGCAAGGACGAATCCTATGCTCCCTAGCCAAGAAGTCAAGAAATAGGACATGCACAAAAATGCGAAAGACAAAGCCAGCATGACAAAGTTATACCTAAAAACAAAAATGAAAGAAGTGAAAACATTTTACACCATTTCGGCATCTTAGCAATTTAAGGTCTTAGAAATTGAATTATTTTTAGGCTACTTTAAGTAAACCTCTACCTCGTTCCATATGAGATCTCATTGGCTAGGAACCTTAAAAACCAGCAGATCACTGCTGAAATATCTTGTAATATGGAGTAGGTGAGGTTCACTTCCCCTCCTTGAGACCAAGTCAGGAAGTACGATATTTTTCGGAGTATAAGACACACTTTCCTGCCCCTAAAAGAGGGTGGAAATGTTGGTGTGTCTTATGCACCAAATACAGCCATTTTTGGCTTCCTGAATCCCTACCCGTGCATCCCGTTTTTGCCAAAAACAGGCCGGTTTTCACAAAAGCGGGGCGCGCAGAGGCTTTGGGAGGCCTGCAGAGTGCTCCTGGAGGCCGGGGAGGGCAAAAACTTTTTTTTCCTGTTTACCTCTTCAAAATCTTGGTGCATCTTATACTCCAGTGCATCTTATAGTATGAAAAATATGGTAAATTAAACCATGAAATGTTATTCAAGTGTTGAATTTGTGTTTGGCTCATTTTCTGTGTCTGCCTTTGTAAATTGACCATCCTTTAGTTCAATCTTATTCCAGACAATTTATTAATCTAATCTAAGAGCAGCAATATTCCAGATATGGCCAGAAGAGAAAATTGTTTTATCGTTTTCTTCCATCTATCACCTCACCTTCCAAAAACTTAAAAGAAAAATGCATTTCCTTTTGACTATTGTGGAAAAAATACATTTAAAATGATTACTTCATAATGAAGGAGACACAGATTTACATTATAAGTAGGTGTGAGACACAATATATGCACTGCTTTGAACATTGAGAAAATGTTTTATTATAAGTACAAACCCCACTGAGACTCAGTACTAAATGATGAGCTATTGCATCTTTTTTTCCTTCTCTCTCTCTTTTTTTTTTTTTTGCAGCCTCAAAAACATTAAAAGCTTTCAGGCCTGTATTCAATTTAAGCACAGTTTATCATTACATCCAAATATAGCAAACTGAGGTATATAGCTATGGCAGAGAAAACCAATTACCAACCACAGCTGCTGATCCCGTCTTAGTCCCTTAACTATTATTACAAAGATTAACATTAGTTTTGGACTTAGCTATAATGATAAAAGTATGTAAATTAAACAAGAGGTTAAAAATGTCTGATCTCTTGACATACATGCAGAGAGAGAGAATTTTTTTGTATGTCATGCTAAATAGTACTTTGGCATTATGCCCAAACCAGGTGATATAAAAAGAGATGATATAAGGATGATATAAATAACAACACATAAGCAACCATCATAAGTTTTAAGGGGTTTTGTTTTTAATTAAAAAAGGGCTCTGCTGAAAAACTGATGAAGTCTAAAAACTGAACTGAAAAGTAGATATCTAAATGCAGCCACAAATATGCATTGAATGGTAATTGTGTTTTTAAAGGACTGCCTGTCAATATTAATATTTCTGTTACATGGATATGGGCTTAGAAACAGTGACATCAATTTATGTCAATTTAAATTAAAATATTTAATAACAGTAGCTTTTCTCTCTGTCCACACCTTTATCTATAGAGAACTGTTTTGCTATGCCACTGATCAAACTGAACTAAACAATATCTTAAATATCCTTTTAATATTTCAATGTCTCTGCTTTCCGCACACTCATATGCTGTCTAAGGAAGTTCTTTCATGCACAGATTCCCATGCATGGGAAGTGGGAATTAATAATGAATTCATGAAAATGAGGATTAATTCAATATTATTCTGATCTTGAACTAGAATGCTGTAATGAACATCTTCAAGGTTTTTGCCTTACACACTAGAGGATAGCTTTACTGGGAATTTACAATTAGTCACATCTTACAACTCTCTGAAATGTATTTTACTTGATCAAAAGTCAATTTAAAACAAAATTATGGAAGCTGCACAGTGACAGGAATTTGCATAGAAGCCTATATTATCTTAAATGTGTCATTCAAAATGTTAAAATGTTTAATTAATCATTTGTTTTCAGTGGGATAAGTTCTCTATAAAGTTTTTAAAAATCCCTTAGTTAATAAAGTTAGTATACGGAGAGTCAGAATTTTTCAGCAGAAGAAAAACAGAATAGGTTCACTATAAGTAAGTGTTACTTACTTATAAAGTTTAGAAGCAAAGCTTTATTTGTTTATGTACAAGACCTCCACAACATATAGTAGTGTCAGAGCAAAGTTAACAGAAGGCTGGCAGCTATTATTATGCCAGTCACAGTACTGAAATTAATTCACAGGCATAACAGAAAGACCTAAGGCAGACCTTAATGATGAAGCTTATTTTCCCAAGGAGCAGCTGCACTGTATTTTAAAGGCTAACCTTCTCACCGAAACTTACAATTTCAGGGATAATTGTTCTGTTTCTGAGTCTGCGGAGTGAGTACAAGGTTTAAAGATCAGTATCAATAAAGGTCAGGGCACCCAAGGTCAAGCAGTTGAATTTGTTCACTGTGACCAAGGGTAGCATCTTATTTCTTTCGTCACACCAGTGAATGGTGGAGAAGTAAATACTAACGGCTAGAGTTAATTTTAAGACTTTGCACTTTATATATTTAAAAAGATTATCAGTAAGTTCCTGGTGCCTATTTATTTATTTATTTATTTATGTATTTATTGCATTTATAGGCCGCCCACTCCGTGAGGACTCTGAGCGGCTTACAACAATGATAAAATAGTCATGGGGGATTTTAATCTGCCGTCCGTCTGTGAGGCGTCTGAGGTGGCTTGGGAGTTCATGGCCTCCATGACGGCCATGGACCTGACCCAGTTAATTCATGACCCCACGCACACAGGGGGAACACACTGGACCTGGTTTGTGTCTCTGGCCAGTGGCTGAGTGAGTGGGAGATAGGGGATATAGTCATTGACCCCTTGTCATGGTCGGATCACTCTCTCCTTCGCCTGGACTTTCTTACCGCCACACCCCGCCGCAGGGAGGCGGAACCGGTGAGATGGTACCGCCCCAGGCGCCTGATGGAACCGGAGAGGTTCCAGAGGGAGCTTGGGCCAATTCCTGAGGCTCTGACTCACGCCCCGACTGGAGACCTAGTGGCCACCTGGGATAGGGCGGCCTTGGGGCTCTGGATCGGGTCGTGCCTTTGCGGCCTCTGACCAGGCGCCGAGCCTACCTGGCTCCTTGGTTCACCGAGGACCTAAGGGAGATGAAGCGCCGGAAAATATGCCTAGAGAGTAGTTGGAGGGCCAGTCTTTCTGATTCTGACCGAACACTGGTAAGAGCTCATATTAAGACTTACCTAGTGGCGATAAAGGCAGCGAAGTGTGTCTACTTTGCTGCCCTTATTGCGTCATCAGAAAATCGCCCAGCCACCCTGTTTAGGGTGACCTGCTCCCTGCTCCATCAGGAAGCGCGGGAAGACCCCTTGCAGGGAAGGGCTGAGGATTTTGTACAGTATCTGCATGACAAAATCTCTCAGATTCGGGAGGATTTGGACTCCGACTGGGGAGATCCAGCGGGAGAGGCAGGGGCTAGTCTTGTGAGTGTTATCTGGGATGAGTTTGACCCAGTGACCCCTGAAGACATGGACAGGATTCTGGGTGGACTGAATGCGACCACATGTTTATTGGACCCGTGCCCCTGCTGGCTGGTGCTGGCTTCCCGGGAGGTGGCGCGAGGCTGGTTCCAGGAGATTATAAATGCTTCGTTGGGTGAGGGTGCCTTTCCTGCCGCCTTGAAAGAGGCGGTGGTGCGGCCTCTCCTCAAGAAGCCCTCCCGGGACCCAGCAGTGTTGGCTAACTATCGTCAGGTCTCCAACCTTCACTTTGTTGCGAAGGTTGTTGAGAGTGTGGTTGCGCGACAGCTCCCCCAGCACCTGGAGGAAACAACGTATCTGGATCCGTTCCAGTCGGGCTTCAGGCTGGGGTACAGCACGGAAATGGCATTGGTCGCGTTGGTTGATGATCTCTGGAGGGCTCAGGACAGAGGTTGTTCCTTTGTCCTGGTCCTGTTAGATCTCTCAGCGGCTTTTGATACCATCGACCATGGTATCATGCTGCACCGGTTGGAGGGGT
>JANHGD010002637.1:10794-21780 GCA_027560375.1 Imantodes cenchoa
GACAGAACTCGACGTGGAACCAAGGAAAAAGAACTGTTTATTACACAACAGAGAAACCGGTATACAGGAAACATTAACCAGAAGAAAATACCACAAGGGAGGGACTGAATGTTAGCTCCAACCGACGAGAAAGGGCGTATCAGGTAAGTCAACGCCCCTTCTCCATCGTGATTGGAGCTAGCATTCAGAGAGGGACATACCAAAGCTTCGGCCTCGTCCCTAGGGTGGGGTGCCAATAATACTCAACAAGGAGAACTAACCCCTGCCTGCAGAACCCGGCTGCCGTATATCGCATCCGTGGCTCCGAAGGAATCCACCTTATAGTGGCAAATGAAGGGTGTCGGGAACGCCCAGGTGGCCGCTCGACATACCTCCTCTAAGGAAACCTGCGCCTTCCATGCGGCAGAAGTGGCCGCGCTTCTGGTAGAGTGGGCAGTGATAGATGCCGGCAGCAGCTGACCGGAGAGCGAATAAGCTTTGCCAATCGCCGCCCGAATCCACCTGCCTATGGTCGAAGGAGATGCCTTACGACCGAAAGCTCTACTGCTAAAATGGACTAATAAGGCTTCAGTTTGCCTGAAGGCTGTGGTGCGTTCTATATAGACCCGTAGTGCCCTGGTAACATCCAACGTATGCCAACGGGCCTCCGCTGGTGAATGCGGATTAGCAAAGAAGGAGGGTAACACCAGCTCCTGTGTTCGGTGGAAGGGAGTGTTAACTTTGGGGATAAAGGAAGGATCCAAACGAAGAACCACTCTATTGGTGTGAAAAATACATAAGTCTTGACGAACAGAAAATGCAGCCAATTCCGAAATACGACGCGCAGACGTAATTGCGATAAGAAAAACAAGTTTATAAGTCAAAAATTGCAAACTCGCCTCCCGAAGGGGCTCAAAGGGAGGACCGGTCAGGGAATCCAAAACTAAGGTGATTGGCTGACTGTATGATTTGGATGACGTCGTCATCGTAGGCCTGACCCTCTAACACTTGCCGCTCAACCGCCATGCGGTCAGCTGAAGCCATTGGACCTCCAGGTGGTATACATCCCCCTGGGACAGAAGGTCTTGGAGAAGTGGTAAGTGGATAGGAGCCGCTGTAGATAGGCATTTGAGGTCCCCAAACCAAGCCCGGTGGGGCCAGGGAGGGGCAATGAGTATCAGCTCGGCGGCCTCCATTACCAGCTTCTGGACCACCCTGGACAATAACGGGAAGGATGGGAAGGCGTAGAGTCGACCCGGCGGCCATGGTGTCCTCAGGGTGTCAATCATTGCTGCCCCCGGGAAGGGTAGCGGGAGCAGAAGACAGGCAGCTGAGCATTCTGTGGGGTAGCAAAGAGGTCCATTACGGGGTGCCCAAAGACCTCACAAACTTCATGGAAGACCTCCGGGTTTAACCTCCACTTGGAGTGGTCTACCTCTTGTCGACTGAGCCTATCAGCAGTAGTCTTAGCCTCCCCAGAAATGTGCTCAGATGTTACTGACAGGAGACGCCTTTGGCCTAAAGACCCAAACGGAGGGCCTCCCGGGAGAGTGCTTTAGAGCGAATACCCCCTTGCTTGTTGATATGAACTTTTGCTGATGCATTGTCCATGAGGACGAGGACGTCCCTCCCCCTGATATGGGGCTTGAAATGTTTTAGGGCTAGAAATACCGCAAGTAGCTCAAGAACATTAATAGGCCTTTTGGCTTCCTCCCTGCACCACAGTCCTCGGGCCTGAGCCCCAGTCATATGAGCCCCCCAGCCCGTCAAGCTCACGTCTGTGGTAATAATAACCGGCCTGGGTGGTATAAAGACTGACCCCCTATTAAGGGCTGGGGAAAGCCACCAGTGCAGAGTGTTTCGCACTGAGGCAGGCACCTGCACCGGACGACGTGAGGTACTGTTATCTGACTTGATGAAGGGTAGTAAAAAGCCCTGTAACCCCCGGGAGTGTAACCTTGACCAGGGTACGATGCCGAAGCAGGTCACCATTTTGCCCAATAGTGTTGAGAGCAGGGCGGGTGAGGCCGTGGGAGCCCGGGAAATTTGGGATATCGTGAGTACAATACTGTCCCGACGGTCTTGAGACAGTGATACGGTACCAGCTATTGTGTCAATTATGGTACCCAGGTGGAGTATAGTGGTGTGCGGGACCAGGGAGCTTTTCTCAAAGTTCACAGGAAATCATGATTCTGGAAGATCTCGATGGTGGTGGCCACATGTCGGACCGCTAAGACTCTGGACGGTACTTGGATCAGGACATCGCTCAGGTAGCACTGGAGTCGGATTGAATTGTTTCTAATATAGGCCTCCAAGGCAGCCACAACTTTGGTGAACACCCTAGGGGCCAAAGACAGCCCAAAGGGAAGTTCCTTATATTGATAGTGATGACCCCCGTAGAAGTATCGAAGGAATTGCCTGTCAGAGGCACAGATGGGGACGTGCAAATAGGCCTCTGACAAATCCAGGGAGGCAAGGAAGTCCCCCCCCGGTGGATAGAGCCCAGGATAGAGTTCAGCGAGTGCATTTTGAACTTTCTGTATTTAATAAAGAACTTGAGACGTTTCAAGTCCAAAACTGGATGCCAACCACCTGAAGTCTTGGGCACGAGGAACAGGATGGAGTAAAACCCCAACTTTTCCTGCTGTTTGGGTACTGGTTCAACAGCTCTGATTTGGAGCAAATGTGACACCGCCTCCTCTATAAGTCTCCATTTAAATGAGACCTTAGAAATGGAACATTTAACAAATGATGGAGGAGGTTGGGAAAGGAATTCTAATTGTAAACTATGGCGAATGGTGGACCTGACCCACGCATCTTGTGTGCAGAGATCCCACACCTCCGCGAAGGAGGCAAGCTGCCCTCCAACCGTCCCCTCACCAGGTACTCTACTTGGGACGGCGGGCGAATTTGGAATTGCCCCCCCGAAGGGCTTCCTGTAAGGCCTACCCTTGTTGGGCCTATCATGGAAATAGGACCGAGCCCCGTACTGACCTGGGGTTCAGGGATTGCTGGTCCCCAGATCAGGCTACCGAAAGGGGCGTGTGGTATGGAGCGTGGTGAAATGCCCCCTGGCGAAATGACCTCTTCTTGGAGAGGGATGGAAGAACTTTTTTGCGATCCTTGGACTCAACTAAAATTGGGTCCAGGACCTCCCCGAACAGGAAATTCCCCTTAATCAGGTTAGTCACCAGGCGCCATTTCTGGCGTGCGTCCACTGACTATGTTCGAATCCAATTGATTCGGTGTGCCACCATGGAGGCGGCAATCGCTTTAGCTGAGAACCTGGCCGCTCGGAGGGAAGCATCCGCGGCGAACTGGGTCGCTGCCATGACCTTGTTGAGGTCTTGCTGGAGCCTGGTGTCTGACACTGGAACCAGTTCCTGCAACTGGCAGAGCCAGATCAAAGACGCCTGCATGAAGAACGATGTCGAAGAAGAGGCGCGTGCCGACCAGGCTGAGGCATGATGGGCTTTCAACAGGAGTTGTTCCAGTCGTCTCTCCTCCAGCTTGAGGAGCTCTTCCGCCTCCCCTGGGATCGCCGTAGGGGAGTGCAATGCAGCCACTGGGGTGTCAACTGGCGGTGGGTTCAGCAAAGCTAGAAAGCCCGGCGCTAGATTGAAGAACCTTTTATCTGCCGCTGAGGGCATTGGGCCTGATGCTGATGCTGTGAATTGTCATTGTATGTTGTCGAGAAAGAGACATGGCGCCGGTTCGGTCTCCGCCTCGCGTAGGGTTTCAGCGAACAGGGGGTCGGTTGTTGCCGCTTCCCCGGTAGGAGCTGATGCGGCCAGTGTGGGCAGACCCGCGGCATTCCTCGCCTTGAACAACAGTGACTTGAACAAAGCTGGGGGGAATAGCCCCGCAGTCGCTGGCTGTTCGGGTGGTAAACCCTCGTCATCTGAGAGTCCATTCCTGTTCTCGTCACCCTCGGCTTCTTCGTCCTCAGAAGTCTCTGCAGAGTAGACTTCAGCTTCGAGCGGGGCTTCCAAAGCACTGGTGGACACCAACAGCTTCAGTAGAGATGGTGGACGCTGAGCCCATGCGAGCTGCTGGAAACCTGCGAGACACTGTTGTACCGTGGCCGCAATGATCATTTGCATATTGCCAGGGTCCACCGACGAGGAAGGCGGGGGCACTGAAGGTGTAGCGGTAGGAAAAGCCATGGCCACCGGAGGGGGGCCGGGTAGTGCTGAGGCCACTTGACCGGATGCAAAGCCAGCGTCTCCCCAGACGTTGGTGTTAAAGAACCCCATGCCAGGGTTGTCTAAGGAGAGAGGGTCCTCCCCGCGCAGTGCTGGTGAGTGATTCGCACTGCGAGATGCAAGACTTTTGGCTGGGGTTTTCTCCCTATGTTTGAGCTTGGCTTTGGATTTGGATGTACCCTCCGAGCTCAAATGAGCCCCATCATGATTCTGTGGCTTGGGTGCCTTGGTGTGCTTTTTGGTAGGAGCCGGTGTTTCGGGAGTCACGCTCATTGACTCAGACATTGTCACCTGAGAACAGAGAGAGGATGCCGATCATTTATTTAGATATCACCAGTGAAATGAAAAATGACACTGTTAACATGACATGCATTTGCCACTTGCAGGCTGCTGAGTGCAGGCAATGAACAGAGAAGGAGGGAGGGAGGAGCCATCTTCCCCCCCTCCCCTCCTTGCAGAGCTCACTGCTCTGAAAGAGGGAGTGGCCAGGGCTGTGCGTGGCCTACTGGGCCTCACCATGCCTACGCATAGCCCAAGGCCCAGGCCCGACCACGCGGCTGAGCCTTGAGGTGAACGGCAGGCCCCACGCAACTCAAGGGCCTGCAGAGAGCACCTTCAAAGGTTCCTGAAGTAGTGTGCAAAGGGGCAGCCTTTGATCAGGGCCCGTGCGCGGCCCGTAGCTGGCTCCCCCACGTGGAGAGCCAGCCCATGCCTGAGGTGCGCGAGCTGTCTGGAGCACTCGCACGCGGCTTTCCAGGGCCGGCCCCCACATGGTCGAAAGATCGGCCCAATAAGGGCTGCGGCGGTCAGCCTTTGATCCCACGTGGGGATCCGGCCATGCTTGAAGCGCGCGAGCTGTTGGGAGCGCTCGCGCGTGGCTTCCCAGGGCCAGCCCCCACATGGCAGTGAGATCGGCCCAATAAGGGCCGCAGCGGCAGGCCTTTGATCCCACATGGGGATCCGTTCGATGCCTGAGACACTCGAGCTCTTGGTAACGCTCGCGCGCGGCTTCCCAGTGTCGGCTCCCACGTGGCAGGCAGATCAGCTCGATAAGGGTCGGGGCGGCAGGCCTTTGATCCTACATGGAGTGAGATCGGGCCGATCAAAGCTGCAGCGGCTACAGCCAGCCAGGCAACGTCGGAAGGCACGTGTGGGAGGCGGGCATGCCCGGGGACTCCCGATTGGTCCGATAAGGAGCCGAGCAATGCAGGAATTCCCTCTGAGAGCCTGGGAGGCGGGCAAGCCCAGGACCCCCGTTGCGTTGGCCAGGAGGCTCTAGAGGGGCCAACAGTGTGTCAGTTAACAGTGGTGGGAGGCGAGCAAGCCCGTGGACTCCCTGTCAGCCAGAAGAAGGTCAACAGTTCCATAAAAGGTGCATGGTGTGGTGGGTAGGAGAGGAGGGAGCGGGCATGCCCGGGGACCTCCAATTCAAGTCAAAGCGATTAGCAAGCAGGGAAAATTGAGCAAGCCCAGGATGTCCCCATCCAGGCTTGGAATCCAATTCAAATGCTTATGCACCATACTTGCCTTAATGAAAATGAGAGATGAGATGATTGGAGTGACGTTTAGAGATCGTTGTTCCACGTTCGATCCTCAGGTAGGACTGAGTCTAAACTGGGATATCCCAGAGTGCTTAGCAGTATTTATACATCAAAATATCTGATTGACAGACTCAGTCCTCAATAGGATCGGACGGAGGACAACCCTCTCTGAATGCTAGCTCCAATCACGACGGAGAATAGCTTTGCAGGAAAAGCCAGAAGGGGCTTGTTGGTCAAAGTTGTGAATGGTAATTTTTGTACCAATGGGATAACAAGACATTGAGGCTGTTAAGCGAATGCCTTCTTTCTCAATTTAAATGAGGCTAAAACAGAGAATCCAGAGTTCCCTATATATCCCAGGGAAAACTGATTGCGTTCAGCCCCTCAATTTCTGTTGCCTTGGCTTAGTGAGGAATTCTTCACACGGAAGGAATTAAAGGTTGCACCTATCAATTTTTCAAGTTTGCTTATTGCAGTCAGAGGAGGCCAAGATTTTGTGTTGCAGTTTTGCATTTTGAGGTGTTGGATATTCTGTTTTGACAGTTGAGACTATTTCTATGTGTTTCCAGGTACCTAAATATTTTATTCAGGGCTCCATCAGACAGATTGACACTTTAATATTTATTAATTTTATGAAAAACTAACCAGTTTTCTTCTTTCCACTTCTTTCTTCTTTAGAATAAAATCACACTTCTTTACTATTGGTAGACTGCCAACTGGATATTTATGATGGGAGAGGAAGGCAGCAGATGTTCTGGCTCCCTTTTTTCTTTTCACACTGTGTTTTAGAGGTGAACAAAGACACAAATAAGACAAACGGCTTTGTCATTCATTAAAAATGTCCTCCGTTTTATGCAAATCATATGGGAAGAGAAAAACACAAGAGTATTGATTTACTACCAAATACATTTTCATGATCTTTATGAGCCAAGGTTTTTTTTAAAAAACGGGTTGGGTACCCATGCTTTTAAAATGTCAACCTCTTGCTAGGCTAGGATGATACGTATCACTCAATAAGTTTATGGTTGTGACCAGTGATCACGACAACATTACACAGGATAAAAAAGAATAAAGGTAAGTAATAAAAAGGGAAATAGGAAAATGAAGAGAAGGCAAGCAAGAGAATTAAGGTGGAAGCAATACTAAAGTTGAGAGCTGAAAAATCTCCAAGTCTAAAAGAAAGCATGGCAAAGGTAGCAATTTAGCTGTCAACAGCTGGAATTACTCCTGGAAGATTAGCTGGAAACTAATCAAAGAAAGAAGCAATATGGAATTAAGGAGAAACTTCCTAACAGTGAGGATGATTATCCAGTGGAACAGCTGGCCTTGAGAAATCATGGCGCTCCATGGCTGGGGGTTTTTAAGAAGAGACTGGACAGTCTTATCTGAAATGGTAGAGGGTCTCCTGCTTGAGGAGGAGGAGGCTGGACTAGAAGATCTCCAAAGTCCCTTCTAGCTCTATTCTATTCTATCCTATACAGAATAAGATAATTTGAGCTTGCTCACTTGTGATCTGAGTGAAAATTCAGGATTGATGTTTGTTTTCTGGGCTCTCCGTAATATTGTCAAGTTTCCTCTAACATCCAAGTTCAAAAGAGTCAATCCGGTTTGTATTCCGCTTCTTCAAAATCCAGCTTTTGATTTCCATCAACTTTCTACTGACGTGTTAGGACTCCAAGCTGATTGAGAGCATGGAGTGAGAAATAATAGAGGTCCCATGGATAAATTGGAAGAATTAGCTTCCATCATTTCTATTCAACCGTTGAAATAGTGATGAACTGGTTCCATGGCAACATTGAACTGTGTCGAATACCATATATTGGAACAAGAGATTTTGAAAGAAATGACTTACTCTTTATCTGGTCATCTGTTCCACAGGTCACCAACCTGTGGTCCGTGAGAAAATTTTGGTGGTCCGTGGAGATATTTTGGCCCCTGGGCCAGATATGGCCGAGAACAATTAATCCAATTCAGGAAAAAGAAAGGAAAGGAAAGGGAAGGGAAGGGAAGGGAAGAGGGGAAAGGGAAGGGACTACAGCTACAGCTCTGGAATATGGGACTGACTTTCTCAATAACATCAGCAGGCCACCGTCAAATAAGTTTCAATTATAATTGAAATTCAATAATAATTACACTATCTTTAATAATTTTGTTACAATTAAACAACCTTTAAAGATTTTATTATGATTAAATAAGTATTTATAATTTTGTTATGTTAAATAGGTGCATTTCATATTAATATCTCCGATCATTATTTTGCAAATGTATTTATCTTTTTTTTAAAAAAATCATATTAATGGTCTGCGGGACTTAAAATTATGATCTTGGTGGTCCCCGAGGTTGGGGACCCCTGATCTATTCCACCATTGTTGGGACTTCAACATATCCAGCCATACACTTCTGTTTAATAGCAGGAACTATCTATTACTAGGAAGTAATAGGTACAAAGCAATCTCTGATTTAATATTGAAGAACAGGAGTCATGAAACCATTCTCTTTTATCTTAACACAGGTAGCTGATTTAATCAGATTCAGATGACGGTCTATCGTAGCCTTAACAAATCTTAACTGGAGGTCTGTACCTTAGATCTCTTTTCTAGAGATGGAATGAGGATGGCACATAAGACCTCACACAAAGCATGACCTTTATAATAAAGAATGCCACTGTACCACAATGGCTTCCCACATCAAACGAAATCTCTCTGTTCCTCAAAAGGTGAGTAAGGCAAATAAGGAAGAGGGTTTCATCAATGTCGGATGAAAAGAGGTGAGCAGAAGAGATGCACTTTTCCTAGATTAATGGAATGAGATTGAAAGGTTGTCAGCGGAATCAGTGCTGTTTAACTCATTCCCCCCAGATAATGAAGGAAATATTGAGAGAGTTTAGCAGAATTCTGGAAGAGAATGAACCATTAAAGCCATTCATTTAGGAGCACATTCCATTGACTCCATCATAATTCTCCTCCAGAGATACTTGATTATAGGAGATCTGAATCTTGCACTTCAAATATTCTGGTAATTAAAATGAAATGTCCATAGAGAGTTTAGAAGCAGAAGAGGAGCATTCTCCAAAAACATAAACTACAAACCATGTAGTAGGGATGTATTACTATTATCCTTGTCATCTTTCCCATTACTTGCTCCTATTGGTATCTTATGATTTATTATTTTGTTGGTTTGTATCTTATGTGTTATGATTGTAATTTATGATGTAGGGTTTAGGATTTATCACTTTGTTGTTTGTATGTAAACTGAGCGCTTATGCACCGGAGACAAATTCTTTGTGTGTCCAATCACACTTGGCCAATATTCTATTCTATTCTATTCTATTCTATTCTATTCTATTCTATTCTATTCTATTCTATTCTATTTATTTGCTTATATCTCACCTTTATTATTTTTTATAAACAATACATAGTGGCAAACATATCTACTACTTCTTTCTCCTCCTATTTTTTTCCCACAACAACAACCTAGTTGTCAGGGTTCCAAGTAACACCCGCAACGCAATAAGACTCCGATGCTTGAAGTTCCTCAATGTTCCATTTTATTCCCAGATGTGCCAATATGACATCTCTAATAAAATGGAACTTTGAGGAACTTCAAGCATCAGAGTCTTATTGCATTGGGGGTGTTACTTGGAATCCTGACACCTGTGAAGTGGGTTGGGCTGAGAGAGAGTGATTGGTCCAAGGTCACCTGCTGGCTTTATTGGTTAAGGCAGGAATAAAATTCACAGTCTTCCAATTTCTAACTTGGTGTCTTAATCACTAGAACTGGCTGGTTCTTCTAGATATTTGAATCCATTTAAATTAGCTGAGTTCCTCTACTCTTTTATTGCAATTGCTGCCTTTCTCTAGTATCACCATATTAGCTAGTGAAGGTTCAACAAAAGCCAGATGAAAAATAGAGAAGTTCTATCTTCTCACCATTACCCATTAAGTATAATAAACTCCAAATGTTGATTCTATCATGATGAAAGAATTCTTCAGCCTAACTCTGACTCAGCAGGATATCTTGTGGAAACTATTATTCATACAGGCTAGAAGCTTGTCAGGAAGTCAAAACCATTGTTTATCACTTCTGCAAAAGCTATTGTTTCACTTAGTTTTAATGCAAAATTGTATAGCCATAAATAAGTTCACATCCCAAACCTGCTAAGCTGTTTGGGGTCCCACTGAGTTCTCAGTAATTTAATTTTACCATTATACAGACTGTTATAAATTATAGAGACCATATTAATAACCAAAGTCTTCTATAACTGAAGATTCTTTCTGTGTTTGTAATGTATTAATTCTTGCTTTTTTCTTTTCTTTTTCTTTTTGTACTTTATCACTGCTTTTGTAGCTATTTTTGTTTCTGTGCAAGTATATGATTTATAAAAAAAGAAGAAAGAAATCATGCTTACGCTTTTGCTGCTCCTGAATACTGAATATAGTCCTCTGTCTCATTTGAGATGAAAAGACTGTGTATAACAAATTCCTTCTAGATTGTCAAGGTCATCCTTTGTCTTTGCACTCCTGCACCTGCATTAAGGAGATGGGAGTTTCTGCCAAGTTGGTAGATGAAGATTGGTTAATGTGATGGACTTGGGGGTGTGGGGACAAGGGCTTGAACTTTCAACTGGGTGCAGAAACCCCTGGGACTTCAGATTCGGGTTTCTCCCAGATGTGCCAACATGACTCTGTTAATAAATTGGAACTTTGAGGAATACTTTGCCTTGGACTCTGATTTAATTTTCAATGCTTTGGAACCCTGACAACCCATTTGGAACCCTGACAACCCATTTAAAAGACTAGCAAAGACTAGTCTTTTAAATCCTTGATTCATTTCACAAAGTGAAACTACTCTCAAATCAAAGCAGTTGCCTTAAGCATCTGAATGCAGCTACGACTCTAGATTTCTTTCTCTAGTCTGAGTGGTGAGACTTTGCGCACGCACGCACGCACGCACAAACACACACACACACACACACACAAGCACGCAAACTGATTTCAGTGGCATCCAAAGCAAGCCTCCATGACAATAAAATGATGATGTCTGAGACAGAGGCTTCAATTGCAACAATTGTTCAAAAATGTCATTGTTTGTTCCTCCAGAAACACACAGGGAGAGATTGTACAACTTGAACAGACTCACAACAATAAAAAAATAAAAATAAAACTCAAACACCTACACCAAACAGTCCAGGGGTGAAATGCTCCCGGTTCGCAAAAGCCTTGTCTTCGGCTGACAGCCGATCGACAAGGCAGTTTGAATAG
>JANHGD010002649.1:138984-150051 GCA_027560375.1 Imantodes cenchoa
AGGATGGAAGGCTGAGTCAACCTTGAGCCTGGTGAGATTTGATCTGCTGAACTGCTGAACTAGCAGTCAGTTGAAATAGCCTGCAGTACTGCACTCTAACCACTCAGCCACTGCACTCTTCCTCAGATCCAGAAAATGTGGATCTGGCCGAAAAATCAGATATACACAAAATATTGAACATAAAGTTATTAAAACTTTAATGGCTTTTTCTGGTTTGAAACCTTAATTCAAGATTTTAGTCACAAGTAAATATTTATTTATTTATTTATTTATTTATTTATTTATTTATTTATTTATTTATTTATCTATTTAACACATTCGTATGCCGCCCATTCCCAGAGGACTCCTATGTTTACCTACTTGAAAATATGAGAACAGACCACCAATTTCTTAAATGTAAGGCTATTTGTCTTAACAGACACAATTCCCAGACTGCTTACAATACAATCAGCTGACTTTTTATAATATTGGAGTATAAAAAATAAATTTTGAATTTCAGAATGTTTTAATTTACCTCATCTTAGGAACTTTTGCTGAACTGAAATCAGTATCAAATTAGTTAAATAAGTCATGCCTTAAAAATATTATGCCATTTTTATAAGAAATGGAGGCTTAGAGTGATGATTTCTTGTGTGTTTCTTTGCAAAAAATTCTTCAAAAATCTTCCCCTTAAATTTGTTAGATGTGATGTATATTTTGCCTCTTGGCCACTATATTATACTTTGTATTTTTCCCCCCTGACCATAATGAATTTCACAACAAGAAAACAAAAAACACACATACAAGAATTTTGTAGTAAAACATTAATTTTGGATCACAGGTTTATTGTATGGATTTTGCAACACAGCTCATATTACAAACATTATCTGGGAAACATTTACAAGAATAAATAAGATGGACTTGCAGTTGTAAAAAAAAGGTTACACTTTACTGTAATGTACAGTCAAAAAATATATCTGATATTCATTGACTTGACATTATTTACCTTCCATCCTTGTAAACTAGAAAGAAACTCTGAAAGCACAGTGCTGAATTTTCATATAGTGTGTGTGTTTGTGTGTGTGTGTTTGTATGTATTTTAAATACGTGCTTTATCAAACAGCCAACATGTACAAGAGAGCTTAATTTGGTAACATTAAGCATTCAGGGAATACCCTAACCCCATGAATGAAAATAAACTCAACTGTCAGGTAAACAACTAGACAGCTAGCACAGAGTTGGATCAAAGGAACTAACACAAATTTACTGCTAGCATGGGATGCTACAAGAACCTAATCCCCAGGTTTACAGGGATAAAATTAATAAAATATTGGCTGAAACAATTAGCCAATAAAGGAGAATATTTGTAGCTCAGGGTTGAAATGAAAGAGGTTTGGTATTCTCTGAGCTTGGTTGTTACTAACTTACTAGCAGTGATGATGTTACCTAGACTGGGTATTGAAACATTTTCAAGAAAATAATCAAACTCAGAAAGCACGAAAGACCCATCCAAAAGTTATAAGTCTGCAGGCACCATGCCTTTGTGGGATGACATTTTATTTGTGTCCACACATAAGTACTTCACCCACCATGTGCTCGTGCATCCTTCCCTTGGCATACAGCCATCTCTCTACCCCAAATGATTTATTCTGTGGCTAGCCATGTCACTATAGTACATGAACTATAAGACATACAATAAACTAATATAACAAAAGCTGCCAGTTCAAACTGCTGACTACTATAACATGATTTCAGTATAGAAGAAGAGAAAAAAAGGAAAACAATTACCTGGAAAAATCTCTTTTGTGAAAAGTAACAAAAATGACTTGGAAAAAGTCATCCAAATAATTTTTTTCCCCCTCTTTAGCATCACTAAGTGATCTTGCATATACACATTTATGCAACTGACAGCATAAAGTTATAGAAAAGAAAAATACTTTTTTCAGGACATGGCAAAATTTACAGGGCGATTATGCAACAACAAGATTGAGAATCACCTTGTGGTTAGATTCCCCAGTTAAAAAAATTCAAAGTCAAAATCCAATTGGATCTAAATATATTAATTGGTTAAAAATGTATTCTGCAAAGGCTGATATTTCATCAATTTAGCCATATGAATTTTGCTTCACAGCCACTTATTCAGCAAAATCTTGCTAGAAAACAGTGAAATGTTAGCTTTTTTCTTAGAGATGACACTGTTTCATGTAGATCTTCATGTAGATCTACAAATTGAGCAAAAGGAACTCCATGACAGCAAACTCCAGTAATTTCATTCATTTCCTCAAATCATACTCCCCATCAATAGTATTTCATTTCTTCTATTACCAGTGTGAACACTTAATTATAATGCTATTGAGATAAAACTAGAATAAATAGCAGAGTAACAGCTAAAACATATCATATATTTGGATAGGCAAGCAAATTTTAAAAGGAATGAGATAAGGACAAGTTTTCAAATATCTTTGCTGCTACAAATACTGACCTTTTTTGTCAGATATTTCTTTATTATAGAGCAATAGTTGTTCTGGTGGCCAAGACATAAAAAGAAATTTATATGACTCACACCTTTTTTTGAACAAGTTGAAGAAAAATGATCTCTTTTGAAAAGGGCAGTCTGGTTGCTTGCAGTGCAAAGAAATTTGAGAGAGATTTATTGTTATTATACTAACATTGAGTCTAGCTGCCATTTTATTCTCTTAAACAAATTACCTTGGTTTTGTTGTTTTTGTTTTAATATTTTCTAGACATTAGTCATTGCCCTCCCCAAAAAAGTTGCCAGTTGTTCAATAAAGAGATGTACCTACTGACTTTGTTCAAAATCTGGGTCTACATTTCTTCTGTATGTGTATGCATGTATAAAATGCTCCATCTCAATGAAGAATGTTATATTTTGTGTTTTATTACTAACATACTGTACAAATGAATGAAAAAATAGATGCTTAATATGTTCCAGTGTTCTGTCATTTTTAAATAATTATAATTTGGGGACTTCTTTGTTTCCTTTATGTTAAATCTCAATACTACAAGAAATATGATTTCAGGAAATCTAATATGCTTCAGATCTGTTCAGCGTCTATGAACAATGAAAGAAAATATAGAATACTAGTGTAGCTTAAAATGTGTCCCACTATACAATGCATATTTAATTTCATCCAGTGAGGTTTAGCTGTGGAGAAGAGTTGGAGGAAATAAAAGACTTCTCCAGCTTAAGATATTGTGCAACAATGCAGAATTTTCACTTTATTCAAAGCCATTGTTGAATGAGATTTAGAGCCTTGAACAGAGAAAGTAGGATAAACATGGTTTGATGGGAACTGCAGAAATTGTACAAGTAAATTATAGAAGCTATTTTCCCCTGAACATTCCAGTCACATCTGATAGTAAATCTCCCTTACCTTGAATCTAGGAACAGAAAATTTATGTGTATTTTCTATGTACCTAAGAGCATGAAGATATTATCCACATCATGAGACCTTAATTACCACGATGATATGGAAATTGGGGTACTTTCCTTTTCTATCTTTCTTAAATGCAAATTCTGGAATGACATTACAATGAAATAGCCTTTCTGTAATCATACCATTGATAGTTCCATACAATTTATCTCTCCCATAGTTGATTTTTTTAATTTTTTAGCTTGCATCACCACAACTAACAAAGTGGAACTTAGTTGTTGCAAATCAATACTGCACTGCTAGAAGCCATTTTAAGAAACTCATTTTTTCATCTTGTCTAGAGTTATATTAATGCTTACGTCAGTATATTCAATCCTTAATGTACCCATAAGAATGAAACAACATGCCCCTGTCTTAAAAGGCTGATAATTGATCTTATGTAACATGTGCCATGATGCATAATTTGTGTTTTCTCCACACTAAATTGAGCACAACATCTGAGAAAATCAGTTTTCTGGATATGGCCTTTTATGAAAGGCAACAAATTTAAAAATGTTGGTTTCTATAAATAAAGGTTGATTGTTGAACTAAGATTCCCAGCTACTGAGTTTGCAAAATACTAAACTACAATGCCCATTAATAATTATTCAACACCACTACTGATGTCCAAGTTTCAAAGAACGCATCAACAAAGCACTTTGGCTTTTTAGTGCACAGTTAATGGTCAACATAATTTGTCATTCACATCTAATTTCACATCAGAGACAGCTTGTTGGTATTACTTTAGCAAATTACAACACAATTCTGTCCTAATATCCACATCAAAACAAGTTCATTTTTTCCAATTTATCTTCTACAAAAGAAGTATAGTTTTTCTATCAAGAGGTCTGCTCTCTGAGAGTTTACTGTAGATTACAGTGTAGTTTTAATCATGTGTTTAGCTCAAGTATTATGTATATATTAACAGAAAAAGATGATAAGGACATATATGTATAACTGTGTGAGTGAGTGATGGATGGCGATGTAAATGTAAATCTATTTTTTTCTTGCTGCCCTCACTAAAATAAATTATTTTTTTAACAGAGCTCTGCCATCTCTCTATCGAATTACAAGTGGGGCTTATTTCTAAAGAAACATGCATAGAATTGCATTATACAGCTTCTCTCATAACCTTGTTATGTGAATATTGCTCCTGAACAACAAGCACTTCCCTTCTGAAATTTTTTGGTCGTGTTCTTTTTATGAAAAGGGCATTAATATAGGGTATACACCCACAAAAATAGCTTAACTATGACAAATAAATGAAACTGGTACAGTCTGCCATTCCTACTGCTTTCACGTAATTTTTACAATGATTGTGAAAGGCTATTATCTGTTCTCCATCCCTGCTGAGTGGAGCCTTTGGTGCTATTTTGTAGGATTTTGTATCAACCGCTGATTACTGTTCTGCTTTAATAGGTTCTGAATTAAGCTGTATTATAGTTTCTCCTTTTATGATGAGACATTAATTGGGTTATGTTTTTGGAAGTTTGTTAGTTCTTTCAAATAGGCTTTAGCCACCTTGAGTTGGATGAGATGTGGGCTAGAATAGTTTTAAAATTAACAATACAAAAAACTTTCCTGGTGCAATGTAACAAAATCTATGATAAAATGTAACTGTAATGATAATGTACTTTACTCCCACATATCCCTCTTTTCATTCTCACATATAGTATTGTAAATAAAAGAGTTCAAAACCTGTATGTTTCCAACATGTTAAATCATTTTTCTCTCTCTTTCTCTTGACTTCCCTACTTTTTCTTTTACAGCTATACATAACCTACATACATTTCTATCCAGAAAGTTGTTTTGTGGCAGCTGCACTGATTTAGTGCATCAGATTCCCACTTGTACTAACCACCAAAGATTAAGCCAATGGAGATCCTTTTACCCTTCACATGCATGCATTACACACATGGAACCATTGGTAAGCAAATGAAATTAAATTAAAAAGGAAAAGGTAGCTCATGCACAACAGAGTTCCATTTTCATCTTCTTCCACCAGCTTTTCTTCTTGCATTTTTAAATTTATTTAAATATAATTGTCACCTCTGGAGATTTTATCAAACATTACCCTTGATTCCTATATTTAATTACAACATTGTCATGGTACAGCATCTTTGCTGTTCAACATGCTTTAACCTTTCTCATAAGAATAGTGTCACTATATTCGAGCAAGATTTAACCTAGATTATGATATGTCCCCAAATGGACATTTGTCATATTGGAACTCTGCTACGAAGATGTGTGGGTAGAAGGCACCTTTGCATATGTCCAAGAGCATCTCTGCTGCCCTGAAACAGGGAAGCCTGATATTTGAGTTGCATAAATCCTAGATGCACAGTTTGCATTAACTGAAAATTAGTGCAGAGAAGAGCAATGAAGATTATTAGGGGACTGTATGCTAAAACATGTGAAGAATGGTTGCAGGAATTGGGTATGTATAGTTTAGTCAAAAGAAGGACCAGAGGTGACATAACAGCAGTGTTCCAATGTTTGAGGGGATGAGGTAGGGGTCAACCTAATATCCCCTGAAGACACAACAATCAAGGAACAAACCAACCTAGTACTAAGGAGAAATTTCCTGATAACTGGGGAGTAATTAATCAGTGGAACAACTTGCCTCCAGAAGTTGTAGGTGCTCCAACATTGGAGGTTTTTCAGAAGAGATTGGACAATTGTTTGTCTAAAATGGTGTCGGATTTTGTGCTTGAGTAGGGGGTTGGACTAGAAGACCTCCAAGGTCCCTTCCAACTCTATTATTCTGTTAAAGTAGCAATAAAGGTTCTTCAGTAATCAAGATTATCTGAAATGAAAATACTGCCACACACAGATAGCAGCCTTGCTTGAAATTAAGTACTCTTTGTCACTGAAGCATTTCACATTTCCTTGAGAACTTCAGATACCACCACTTTTATAGCTACTTCTCGCTTATTTATTTGCACATTTAGAGCAGAAATTCTTTTATCGTATTTTAATAGTTTTATCCTACTGATGAACCTGCAAAAATATGTCTGGAGAGCAAAAAAGATTATTAATTAAAGGTGCCTATTAAATTATAATGTTTTGTAGCTATTGCTGCTTTGCCCTTTTATTTTTCCAAGTGGAAATTAACATTGTATTTCAAATGTTAAAAATCATTGCATATAATACCTGATTGCCTGGTTATTAATGAAACAACTAGAAGGTAGAATCACATCAGCAGAAATATCTTAAAGGAAAGGCATCCTTCTTACTGGAATAACTTTTGTTATATATGTGTTTATGTGTATATGTATAATATATGCACACAAACACGTATACATATAAATATATTGGGAAAAAGAATAGCTTTGAGACAATGTTTTTCAATAGATAATTCAGGGCAGAAGGAGGACTGAACCCAATTTATGTGCATCCTTGTGTACACTAGAATCCTATAAAATCATACAGAGGACCGAAAAAGTGATAAAGCTAGCAGAGATGACAAAATTGACTGTTTTAATTAGAGAAAATAATATATTCAGTTTTGTTTCTTCTTGGAAACTGCTTCTGGACTTTGTTTTTGAGACAGGGAAAAAAAAGAACCTTTGACTTTCAGTTTTGCTAATTGACCTAGATTGTTATTAGAGAAATTGTTAGTACTTGATAAATTCATAAAGTAAAAAGTTGAGACTATAATTCTATTTGTACTTTATTGTGCTAAACAAAGTTGAAAGTCAATGTTTTTTTCCTTTCCTCTTCACTCTATACCTCTATTTCCTCCTTCATTACTTTTCCTAAAATTTTCCTATTATCTTTATTTCCTTTTTCTTTTTAAAGTATATAAAGAGGTAGGGAAATATAGTTGTTTTTCAACTAAGATTTGGCGTATGTAGTTTCCAGGCTTTTTCTTTCATGGTTGAATCCTTTTTTCCTGTTTTTATGTCAAATTTTAACTTTTATTTGCTTTTGCCTTGCTTTGCATGGTGATCCAAGAAGTAGCCCACCAATTGTTCTGCCTTCTTTATCTGAGATGCTTAATCTGCCCCATTTGAAATGGACCTCTCTCACTTCTCCACTTGTATAACTATGTATAATCAAATACGTTTCTCGACTTTCAAATGAAGAATGAGACTAAGTGACTGCCTACACCAATCAATTATAGTCTGCCTATTAGTGTAAAAAAAAAGATTAATGTTGCTTTCAATTGACCTCAATCTTTTGTAACTATATTGTCATTGTGTGCTTGCAGGATACTTTTTTCTAGATTATAGCCCTACATTCTAGATTATAGCCCTAAAATTTCTTTATAGACTTACGTAAATACTAGCCAGATCTGACCTTGCCTAAACTTTCAGAATCACCCAAGATCAACTATGTGCCCCCATATGACATTAAAAAATTATAGATGTGAGTAGCCTTGTAACAACATCAGTTTAATGAATTATCAGTGAGAAATATATTTCTGTTTCTGCAGATAAGTGCTCTATATATGTGATGTAAGCATTTGTAAGGAAAGACATCTATGGTGGTGATCAAAGTGTTAAATTCCTTTTTTTGGGTAGAGTTTAGCTAACTGTTTGTTCTTTTGCATTAGTCTAAAGGCACAAGAATCACTATATATTATGTATGCAATATAATATCTAGTTGGTTCCCCAAATTGGGGATGGTATGAAACACACATTTAAGAAAGTTACTGAGAGATGTAATAGTTAAAGATAGCATTATGAGCTAATTTTATTTGTCACATACCAAGTTTAAACCTTCACTTTCTTCGCAGACTTCTTATCTGGGAGAAGTGTATGGTTGCATTAATTCTATGCTTGAGGCTCTTTTTTCTTTTAAGCGGAATGGCTAAATTAAGGATAGCTAAATGTTTAAAAATACCAAAGTATAACTGCTACATCATTTCAACAAGTGACAGTTTCATAATAAAAAAAAATCTGGCGATTTCATATTATTCTACATAGTTCTACCATTTCCATGTACAGTTGTTGATTTGAGACAGAGAACACAATGGTCTTGTGTTCATTTATAAAAAATGTTTTCTTAAGATTTAACAGAAAACTTTGATCCCCTTTCCGATAATGCACCCCAAATCTTTCTTCTCAAAGACGAAACAGTTGTGATTTTGAAAATGAGGGCATAAATTGTTGGCTAGTTTCTTTTACAAAATTAATTTAAAAAAATATTTTTGTTGTGGTAGTTATTAAGAGGCAAGAGAGTAAGTTTATCATGTACCATAAATAACAGTACCTTTTACAGAAAAGACAGCTAATACATGGGTTAATGAAAATTATTCATATCTCTTCTTTCATTTGACAATGAAATTTGAAGGCCTGTCATTATGTCCCTTGTTTGGGTAATGTGGTTGGCCAGCCTAACTTGTAAACTCATATATGTTAACATCCTACATATAAATGCAGTTCATCAGACGGTGGGAAATTGCAATCACCAATTCCTGTATGATCAGGATATTTTAGAACCCTGCTTTCTACCACATCGGTTAATGAGGTATGTAACAAGTCCACCAACTGTACCATTTCATTTAACAGATCAGCTCTTGGCTGTCAGGGGTGTCAAACTGGCGGCCCACGGGCCGGATGCATCATGTGAAGGCCACGCCCACCCCAGCTCTGTGAAGGGAAGAAAGATCACAAAACATCACACGATGGCAACGTGACACCGTGAGTTTGACACCCATGGTGTAGGTGGTAGAATAATCTCCAAGGTACATATTTTAAGCCCATCCTTCAATTTCCCCCTTTTGTAAATATACACTGCACACAACCAAATACTTATGATAAAACAAAATTAACTTCATTACCAAGCAAAGGAACAATAATTTGAAACATGAAGATAATTTCAGGGTGACCTCAATATACTTCGCTGGGAGTTGCAATTTTACAGAGTTGCTTCACCAGCACTGCAGCTGATAGGAACCATTAAGATTTAACCAATCCATGCAGAACATTCAAAATCTAGTAGCATTGTGTATTAATCAAGGCAGAAAATTAACTGGCAGCTTCTTCATTCCATAGACTGCTTTTAAGACAATAAGAGCTGACAGAAAAATCACACATTTATGATGGTGGCTTTTTCATCTGAAAAACTTAACACAAAGGCTTGCTCTGCTGAAAGCCAAACATGTGTTTAATGAAGCTTCCCTTTAAAGCAAACTGACTTATATAGCAAAAAAATATATGAGGATTTGTAGAAACACAGAAAGTGGAGCAGATATTTTAACACACGCACACGCGCGCACACACACACACACACACACACACACACTCCTGTTTGCGTCAAGGGAGGAAAAAAAATACACATCCAAAATGATAGGGAGAAGCAGTCAGAAGGCATTAGAAAGCAGAATATTCCACCCTGCCTCTTGCTTTGCCATAGTGGGTTGCTTAAAAGGCAAGAATGTTCTAAAAACAGATGGCAGCAGATCTCTCCTCCGGCACTCAGCTCTGACCTGGTTTCTCATTCAAGGATGAAGAGCTATATATGTTTTAGCCCATTACTCCTCTGAAGTAAAGTGGGGAACCAATGTCCTTCAAACATCAAAGCTTTAGGCATCCTTTAGCTCCCTGCGCTGATGAGCTAAAATGAACTTAAGTATTCCAATGCAACCTCATATACAAATTTATATTGTTCCTGAAAGAGATAGAAGAAGAACACAGTGATAAATCAAGATAATATTCAGGTGACTCATTCTTTCAATCTTACTCTACTTTAATATCACATTTATTCCCAAATCTCCCAAAATACAGGGTTCCAAATTTGCATTCAGTACTCCATGTGATCCTTAGAATATTATTGTTTCATCAAATTGCTAAGGTAGAAGAATATGGGCAATATTACAAATAGCAATTTAGATTACAGCACTGTCATCTTGAAATGTCTTTGACATTCACATCAAATAAATGCATTGTTTTTAAAAAATCAAATGCAAAAAAGATTTTTTTTAAAGACAAATGCATATAGGCCTACCATAGGAACTGTACTTTTCTTGCTCTTCTAAAGATGAAAAGTTAGAAAACTAAATATAATTCCCAAGGAAGAAGTTTTAATAAATTGAGACTGATCTAGGAGATTCACATATTTATTTATTTTTATTTATTTATTTATTTGTCAAGCACGTACAAGATAGTAGTTATTGGTATAAGCATATACATTAGCAAAGTAGATACAGGTAAAAAAAGGCAATAGGACAGTAGGACAGGGAGGGTAGGCACGGTAGTGCGCTTATGCACACCCCTTACAGACCTCTTAGGAATGGGCCCTTCCCCTGCACGCATCACCTGGGATCTTGCAAAATGTACTGGACAATCTAAGATCTCACATGCAAGGATGCTAAAACCTTGTGAGATTTCATGAGCATCACATTTTCTATTTTTGTACCAAGGGTAATAATCTCGTTTGGCAAGATTGGGACGAGATGCAAAAATAGTTCTGTTTGTATTTAATATTTCAGGGCTTATTTTAGTACTTGCAGAAAGTCTGAGGGCTCGTGACCTAGGTCAGTTTTTTCCTGCCTTCATTAATACTTCTAAGGATTTCTCCCAAAGATTGTATGTGAACATAATGGCTTTAACCCTGGACTTTTCTGCTCTAGTCCTCTATAAGGTTGTCCTCTTCAGCGGGATTAGTTTTGAAAAGGAGGAGATTGCAGCACCAGGGGAGGGTTCCT
>JANHGD010002651.1:5506-18834 GCA_027560375.1 Imantodes cenchoa
CAGAACAGAATAGAATAGAATAGAATAGAATAGAATTCTTTATTGGCCAAGTGTGATTGGACACACAAGGAATTTGTGTCTGGTGCAAAAGCTTTCACTGTATATATAAGCAACAAGTGATAAATCATTAACATAATAAAAAAATACAATCATCATAAATCATAAGATACAACACTCAGTGATAGTCATAAGATACTAAATAAAAGCAATCAACATAAATCATAAGATATAAACAACAAAGTAATAGTTATAAGATGCTAAAGGAATAGGTAATAGGAAAAATGAGAAGGATAATAGTAATATAGTCCTACTACATGGTTTGATATCCTAGGGCATAAGACAGTGTAGTGGGAATTAGTTGTTTAGCAGAGTGATGGCATGTGGGGGGGAACCATCTTTGTGTCTAGTTGTTTTGGTGTGCAATGTCCTATAGCATCATTTTTATGTCCAGGATGTGAGATGTCCAGGATGTGAGATATTTAACAACCCACAATCTATGTCATATATCGCAGTTAGGTTTACAAACGTGGCCGTGGTTTTGAGGCCCTATTGGAATCCTGCTTCTGTTAGGCTTAGCTCCTGGTCTACAGAGCTCTGGTCTTGTTGGAAGCCAGCTTGTTCCACAGGCAGAAGCTCATCTACTATGGGACCTATCTTGTTCATAATTAATCTTGCTAGATGTTTGCTTCAGGATCTCAAAAGGTCAATTGAGCCGTAGCTTTCAACTCTGTCTTGTGGTTTTACTATTAATATTTACTAATGACCACTCATATTTCTCAAAAGGTCCAGACTCTGGGGCTGAGATCTATCCAAGAACAAACCCCACTGAATTCACTAGGATATAACTCCTGGGGAAATACCCATACAATCCAATTTGTGTCAAGCAATGTTATTATGATTATCTAGAAGCAAGCAGAAAACTTTGATTTCAGAAAAATTATTTCTGAAATCAGAAAGAAATATAAATTACATTCCATAAAAACAATAGATCTGAGGCAAAGATAACCTTATTATTAGGCAGAATGGACAATTTGAGGTCTGTAATGAAATCAACTTTTGGAAATCAATTTCTGGATCTGAAGCCTAGCTTAAATAAGTTTCCTTAAAATGTCTTATTTCAAAATTGTGTAAATCCATTGTGGAAGAAAAGAATACAATGCATTTAATCAGTGCAGTGTCAGTGCATCCAGGTTAAAAGGGATAAAGGGGCTAAGTATAAGACCATTATAACTGCACTACTGTACCCTGTTAACGTTTTAGTCTGGTTGTTATCAGTGAATCTCCAGGCTGTGTCTTTGTTTACAAACCGATGACAATCATTAAGTGTTGTACCTCATGATTCTTGACAAATATATATTTTCTTTTATGTACACTGAGAGCATATGCATCAAGACAAATTCCTTGTGTGTCCAATCACACTTGGCCAATAAATAATTCTATTCTATTTAAATAAATCAGTTAAAGATTTCATCCTTAGATATTTAGAAAAACTGCTATGCTTTAGTCAAATTATTCTACTGGAGACATCAAGCACTTGTTTCTAAATTGAAATTTTATTGGTGTACTGATACATCTGTTGCATCAAAATGTGTTAAGCTGAGATCTATTACAATGAGGATTTACTGTGGAACATTTTTTTACTTAATAATTTTGTATAGGACGCCATATTACTATTGTTGGCATAAATATGCTGTTTCTCTTACTTATCAAATCCTTTGCTATTTCTTTTTCAAGAAGTGAGATGCCTTGAATTGGAGTAGTTGAGAATAGCATCTGAATGAATGTTTTATCTTTAAATTTGTTCAGATGTTGCTGACAAAAATGTTGCTGACAGAAATTCTCCTAGATGTCACCAATGAAGAAATTTATTATGTGGCTAAAGATGTCCATCGTAAAGCAATAAAAGGTATGTTTAGATTTCAAATAGGTTCATTAGTTGTCCTTGTGCATGTCTTGTAATAGCTTAAACTATATAAGCATATGTTCATATATAATATCTGTTACCTAAAATAATTTAAATGTAAAGTTCCAAAAATTCATTCGTAATCATATATTGTTGTTCTGCGCAGTTTATAGTGTTAAATATTTCATTTTTTTCAATTTAAATTTTTAAAAATTGTGTTGAGTTTTTAAATAGAATTTTCTAGTTGAAATTTAGATGAGCAAAAAAACTATAAGTCAAACTTGTATAATTAAATGTTTTGTGATCCTGCTATTCAGCTTTTTAAAAAAGAAACCAGTAATCTTATTTCATATAACTCTGAATAAATTAATATACTGATTGCAGGTAAAATGTATTAATCTGTTAATGCCTTACTCTAAAGAACAGCCTTTTTAATTGTATCCATTATTAATTTACAGTTTAAATTTCTAAACAGTCGTGGCCAGAAATTACTGGGCTTTCAATGGATGATACGTGTTTAATGTTTTTTCTCTCCTCCACAAAACAGCAATAGTAGTAGATTTAACAATACCATAGACTCTCATGACTATGAAAACGTGGCTATTTGTGTTAACATGTTGTTCCTGTTGTTGATGTGATACAAAGCTCCTGCAAAACAGCTGGCACAGTCCAGTGCATTGGCTTCCCTCACTGGACTTGGTAAGTATGCTCCTGATTTTTGAGAGGGACTTAATGGGGAGAGCTGTTGCTTGCATTCCTAAATATGTATTGAAACAAGAGTGAAACTATCCAATATGCATTAGGCAAGCATCAAGTAACTTAGGACTTAACTCACAAAAGTTATAGTGAAATCTGTGAAAACTGTAGTACTCCTTCTGCGCAAGCCTTCCCTGAGGTTGGAGGTTGGGTGTTTTTGGCCAGATATCTAATATGGTATCTAAAATACAATGGACTTGAATGATTTGTATTATATTTTTTAAAAACTTTACTGTGTTAGTGTATGTTTAAATTTAAACAACCCACAATAACACCTACTACTTTGTCTTGCCAAAAATCCCACATAACAAATGCATATTTTGAATTCTCATAGCTAGTGCTTAATATTAGAACATGCTGGATATGAAATTCAGAATTGCATCCTATGTTGTAATAGATTGTGTAAAAACTTTGCATGTCAGTGTAACATTGATAATGCTGTCGTATTATTGTGACATTAAATAAATATATTATTTTGACCACTATGATGAATTCTTTTGGTAGTTTAAATGTATTTGGAAAATAAATTTAAAATTAAGAACCTGGGAAAGAAAGTAAAGATGCTTCTGCTCAAGATTACTTTCTACCAGTTTTTCAGATCTATCTTTTGGGGGAAGAGAAGTCCATTCCTATTGCATATCTGTACCTTTTTAATGTACAGTCTTTTCTGAACGCTAGACAATTGATTGGCACTAGGACTTTTTAAAGCCCTGGATATTGAAGCTGACTGAAATCACTGTAACGATATCTTGAAGGACAGATCTTAGGCATTGCACTTCAGAGTCTATTTTCTTGCTGATGTATTCCAAGCATTTGGTATTGGCTCTGTAAAGAGCTTTTTCACTCATATTGAGCAGAAAGTATGTAATCTTAGCGATTGCTTGCTGGAAAACATGGCAAGCTATTCCGGATGAAGTAAAACCAGATACTGAACAGCAGGTCAGATGTGTGGGCCTTGAACACTCCAGTCAACCAGCATTGGCACTTCCTCCAGAATAAGTGGCTTCTTCAGTGAAGAAGTGAAAGATGGGCAATATGCACTCCTCTTTGCCCTGCAGAAATATTAAGAACCAGGATTAATCTTTCCTCGTGATAGACTAGGCTTTATGCACGCAGGTGGACTGGGTGGTTATGGATCAGGAGACAGTGACGATGAGAGGAGTGACAGAGGCTCTGAGTCATCTGATACTGATGATGAGGAACTACGACACAGAATCAGGCAAAAACAAGAAGCATTTTGGAGGAAGGAGAGAGAACAGCAACTACTGCTAGAGAAACAGCTGGAAGGTATGTGCGTATGCATATAGAGAGGGACTCTTATGCTTATAGCAGAATATTTTAACCTGTTAATATGTTAACTCTGTGTGTAGCATTTCATGAGGCGGTTAGGGCGGAAGCCTCTTTTGTGCACGCATTGCACAGATAAGGCCTTGAAATAGCCCTGCCATACTATGTGCTTGTTTTATACCTTAGTGATACAGATCCATAGAGGCCTTTCGCAACCACCTAATCAGATGATCTGCACAGGTCTAATTTATTATGTGATACTATATACCCAAGTAAAGCTATTGAACTTACGGTAAACTAATTGTAGGAAATCAGGTTATGGTGTCTCCTGCATCTGTTGTATGTTCTCCTGAGAGTCATCCAGTGATTTTTGCTGCCATGGAACAATTGTGGAAGAATTACTATTCTAACACATTCTATCTTAACATTGTTACTGGCCAGAAGAATAGAAATAGTTACGTTTCGGTTCTACTTTATTTATATGATTTGGGATCTGTTTCTCTTTGGCACATTTTTTACAGAAGAAAAGCTCCAAAATGAGAGAATTGCAAAAGAGATGAGTGAACTTGCCAGTAAAGAGCAAGGCAGCAATTCACCACTAGAAGATGTGAAAGAAGCTGAGGAGGAGGAGGATGCACATGCTGAAAAGAAAAAGTCTCCAAAAGAAATAACACCAGACATCGAACCCAAAAAAGAGATTAAAGAAAAAGAGAGAGCAGGAAAGAGTAGGTCAAAAAGTTCAAGTAGTGCTAGTTCAAGTAATAATAGCAGAAGTAGCAGCAGTAGCAGCAGTAGCAGCACAGCTAGTAGTTCATCTTATAGTAGTAGCTCAGGTAGCAGTCGCAGTTCTACACATTCTTCCTCCCCCAAAAGAAAAAAAAGACGTAGTCACAGTAGGTCACCTAAAGTTAGGCGTAGCAGAAGTAGGAGCTATTCACAAAGAAATATAAGAGAAAGGAGCAGGAGCAGGGGTAAAGTAAGAGAAAGACAGAGATCTAGTAGGCACAAGAGTATAGAAAGAAGGGAGAGGAGACGAAATCATAGTCCTTCCCATGACCGAAACTGGGAGAGACGTAGAAGTGATAGTCATTCAAGAGATAGACTTACTAGCCATTCCGCTTGTAGTGGGAGTCGAGATAGGCATAAAAGTGAAGATCAGCACAGGAGCATAAGCGGGAACAGGCACAAACATAGTCACGATAGCAAAATTCAAGAAAGAAAAAAGGAACGCAGTAGGAGCATAGAGAAAGATAAAAAAAAGAACAGGGAGAGGGACCGAGATCAGGAAAAGCGCAGGGAGAAACAGAAAAAAGAAGACAAAGACAGTAAAACTGGCAATCATGAAGAGAGATTAAAAAGAAAAAGAGATAGCGAAAGAACTTTCTCTCGCAGTGATTCCTTGTCTTCAAAAATGTTAAGGCGTGATTCTAGGTTGGAAAGCAAGAAAAGTTCTACCAAAGAGAGCAAAAAGCATTCAGGTTCAGAATCTAGCACAAGGAGCAGTTCTGAGTCACGAGGCAGCAGCAAAGAAAAGAAGCCGAAGAAATCAAAGCATAGTCGGTCACGGTCCATGGAGAAATCTCAAAGGTCTGGTAAGAAGGCAAGCCGCAAACACAAGTCTAAATCACGATCAAGGTAGTATTCTTTTAAGTATTTTGCTTGATTTATGTATTTCTTTATATTTCAATTCTTCATCATGCTTGCCTGCAACATATATATATATAAATATTTTGCAAATTAAACTAATTTCCATAGATTATTCTTCTGGTGGGATGGGGAGATACCTTTGATCGCTTAAAAAAAAGAAATACAGTTATTAAGCCTAACTTGTATGCTTTTTATGATTCTTTTCCTTTTAATTTCACCCCCTTTTTCTTTATTTTTCAGATCAATGACTCCTCGTCGTAAACGCTGAGGAATGATATGACACTAGTCATAATGATTTAAAAATTCCATGAGTTTTTAAGGGCTTGTCTCATTATAGAGGCTCATTATAGAGGCTACAGTTGTGGCTATGTAGATGGAAGCTGATCCTTTTTTTAACGAAAAGATCTGTAAATAGCTGTATTTTTTGGAAACACTGCTCGGAGTTAAGTACTTGCTAGGAATTCTTTGTATTTACATTTTTCAAAACAGTAGTGCTTACCTAAGGCTATGAAATATGTCATTCTCTTTCAGCTGTAATGTTCTTAAATTGCTATTGAATGTATTGTGATGTCAATAAAGTTCTTTAGTTCATTTTTTTGTTTAAATTCTTCTATTTTTATTTATTTTAAATATTTATTTGCAAGGCATTTTTCTTTTGTAAAATGCTTAATAGTAGTTTAACTTCTGGGTTTCATCTTTTGGATAAATCTGAGTCAATTCTCTCATAAAGTAACTTTGGGAAAAACCCCAAAGGTTTTTGTTTTATTTTAATGGTATGCTTCATCATACTGTGTGCGAATGAAATGTGGATAATTACTGTAAGGCATATCAAGACTAGCCAAACAGAAATAGTAAGTCCAAGTAAGTTACATAAAACAAGTTTATAGCTTTGCAACACTTCCTCGTATAATTTGGAGAGGTTAATACTGCTTTTGACTCAGTTTCTTTCTGTAATAACGTTAAAGGTCACTAAAATAACCTTGTGTTAATACGTTTAACTAGGTCTAATCTTACAACTTACCAACTAAGATGATGATTGCAAAATAAAAATGCTGTTTATAACATCTTAGAAAATGCTAAAGTAAGCAGTTTTTTGCTTGGTGAACATGAATTCTAAAGAGATCTTGGTGTTGAAAATAGTTAAGCATCTTACATCTTCCTATCAGAGTTAGGAGCTTCCATTTTGATTTCTCATTTACTTCAAAAAGTTAATGGCATATCTTGGTATTTAATAGCTTGTAATTGTGCAGACTAAATTTATAGGGTTCAGGGAAGTTGAGTTGCTACAATCCTAATGAACATAATAACTGAAAAAATAGGAACTAAGATGTCAATATCATGCTATGTACTTTGAGCAACCCACGTCATGTATTGTACCTTCCAGGTGCATAATACCAATAGTCCTTGCTTAATGACTGGTTGCTAAGGGATTGAAGTTACAGTAAGCTGCTTACAACCTGGTCCCGAAGTTAGAGCTGCTGCAGCGACCCTCCAATCATTTGCCTTTACAACCAATTGCAGGGACACTAACAGGCTCCCCCTATTTTACCTCCACCAAGTCCCTGCAGGGCTTGGGCCTCTTTTGCCACCCCACCTCCCATCAAGCACCACACACTTACCTTTTGAAGATATCCAGAGCTTTCTGTAGCTCTGTGTGATCTGGATAGCCATATGGCATGATTCCAGAAGTGACCACAATTGTTTGAGCAACCTTGAGTTGCTTGTTTGAGTTGATAGTTGCTTGTTTGAGTTGATAGTTTCTTGATTGATGTATTGTTTACCACTTGACAAACAGTGAACAGTAAACTATCAAGGAACCACAAATAAGAAAACAACACACTCACATTTGCAGAGCATGCCACTTAACATATAAACCAAGAGCAACCCCTCTCCTTTCTAACACTGACAATGTTGTCTAGTTAGATAATGAAAACATCTGCAAGAAAACAACCAAGCACAGAGAGCACCAACCACCACACACACCCCAAGCCTCCAGGACAAGAAAAGTGATAATACTGTTCCTAAACAAATACAAACTTGAAGCACTCAGTGTAGATTAATTGTAGGTGAATGTAATACACATTTTGTAGCAATCATTATTTACAGATAGCGTTTCCTCTATTTTATTTCTCCCATTTTCCTACTTAGAAAAAGAAAATAAGGCCCAAAAAGAAGAGTTCTGTAATAATGGAAAATTAAATGTTTGTTTCTGTATTTAACTTGCTCCAATAAAAGAACTACAATACTGTTTCAGTTTGTACTTTTTAACATACCAACATATGCTTAATATTTGAAAAGAAACTAATGAGATTATTAGGTTATAAGATAACGCAAGAGAAACAAACAGTGTCAGGCTTATGTTCACTCATAAAAGTAGAAAACAACTTCACTAACCTCTCCCTCATGTAATTGTCATACAATATTGTTAAGATAGAGGAGAAATGATCTTTGGAATGTACATTTGCTTTGTCACAGGGAAGGCATTTGTTTATTTACATATACTTTATTTACATACATATTTATATATCCAGCTTCCAAGACTCCGATAGTTTAGTATATAAAAACCCATTTTAATAGATTCTATATCTTACAATTATGCCACATAACAGTAACTTATTAAAAAAATCTTCCTTTTTACGACCCTGTAATCCGTTAATTTGAGATAGAATCAGGACGACTGGATGGAGTGGAGCATTTACTGGCCGCATGCCCTTCCTGACATCCTATGGAGTTTGCAGCAGGTTTTTTTTTTCCCCTTCGGCCCTACAGGATAAAAATCAGATAGTACACAATTTATTGCATTCCTTAAATGCACCTTTGCCTGTCTCATCCACATAACACCTTTGTTCCAGCATTGAAATGGCTTACTAATTTAAGTTTTTTTTAAAATCGCTGTGCCCTTATATTTATTCCCTCCACCCGATCCTAAGAAAGGTTAAGCTGAGAGTGACCTGCCCAAAGTCACCAATGAAACTTCTGTGAGTGAAGTGGATCCAGAAGATGAGTGTTGCTATTTAACAAGCACACCACATTTATTTCTATGGAGATTCTCAATCGTCCAGAATCATGGTTGTCCCAAAGGTGCTTTTCAAAAAGCAGCTGAACTTGGTTTTTTTCAGTTCTGAAGAACAACTGAAGACGCTTCTTGGATGAGAAGTGAAACGTTTTCAAGGAAAAAACTCCAATTGCCTTTTGGAAAAGCACATTTGGGACACGCTGGCTTTCAGGAAGCCTCACAACAATGTCCCCAAACTTTGTGCCAGTTTACCTCTGAGCCGGTCTAAGCTGAAGTATTTATCCACTGACTAACAAAGCAATCTCCTCAAAACACTTAATTCACTATGGAAGAATCTCAGAAAGCTCGGCGATCTCCAGGTTGTCCTGGACTGGCTGCGGAACTGCCCCCTCTCTTTTGGCCAAGAGGCTTTGCTTTAACTGCTGGAGAAGATAGAGCCTTACTAAGCTACCTGGAGAGTCCATGAGACTGTTGTTCTTATTGCTAAACTGTGCAGCTACATCCCACTGGGTAATCCCTGTTGCCCAGGTCTTCCTCTCCACAAAGCATGGCTCCTTTGCCTACCATGCGTCATCCTCACCGGAGACGGCATCGGCGGCCTCCTAATGATGCTCCTCCAGCCGTCTCCAATCAGAAGCAACAGGAAAGGAGAAAGGCAACAGCATCGCTGCAGCACACGCGCCAAAAGAAACTGAGCGGCCTCAATCTGATCAGAGTTTTTGGAAGCTTTTGTTCAAAAAGGAAAGGATCGAGGTGAAAGCATGCCAAGATGCTGCAAAGTTTGTCTAGTAACCTAACACCATGGGAAATTTGTCTTTTCCGATGGCCTTAGGCGATTCCTGTGAAACAGTCATTCGACCCCCAAAGGGGTCCCGACCCCCAGGTTGAGAACCACTGGTCTAAGTGCTATTGCTAAGTGCTATTACGATATACAGTAAATGTATTAAGTATTAAGTATGTATACAGTAACATGTATTAATAAATAAGCCTATAATGTATGCAAGAAAGCAACCAATGGCAAGTCTTACACCCATGGGAGGCGTAGCTTGACATAAAACCGTTTCTGCATGCACAAGGGGAGCTTCAAACGGTTAATGGCAACCGTCTCAGCAAAACGCAGGAAATGAGAGTTCCTGTGGCACAGTAGAACTTTAAACGCAGAGTTTTGATCTACCTAGTGACCCCGTAGATAGTGTCTCGCAATGGCCGAAGAAGGCATTTTATGGCCATGGTTTGCTGCTGTTGTTGGATTACTCAAGGCTGTTTGGAAGATGCTCCTTTATTCTGAAAGCCAAACTCCTATCAGTTCTGTGGATGTAATTGTCTCCACAGTTACAAATTGGTAAACACAATGTGTTTTGGCGCTGATAGGTTGTGTTTCCTTAATTAGGGGCAGTGGTAGCCTCTGGGTTTCATGTGAAGCTCAACCATACTGAATGTTGCTTTAATTAGGTATTAATCACAATTGGCTGAGAGATCAAGGAGCACAAGGATGAATGCACCATCCTGTTAATGACCATCATAAGTCATTAACAAGCATGACCAGTGTTGTTTTTGTACTATATTTGTGCCTGAAATCTTACTGGAAAGGGTCCACATAATCCATTTCCTCCATGATGCTTTGGAACTATTGTCCACCTACCTCTTTAACAACCTTCCTTCTTGGAGACTACAAAGGAATTGTCCAGGATTATTGAGTCCAGCAATGGTTTTTTAAGGAGGGTCAAAGGAACCACCTACTTTCTGGGAGAAGCTGGATGAATCACTCCCAAACAGCTTTAAATACCCAGGAAAGGTTTGGATCTAAGAAACAGGTGGCTGGGTTCCACAGTTTGAAGGAACCTGTCCACTTCATCTGGAGCTACAGACTGAAGCCCAACACAGGGAATCCCACAAGACCATGCACCAAGCAGCTCAACTGCACTTGCCTGGTTGGAGTCCAACTCTGGGCAAATCTAAAAGATTTTATGTCTGAGATCACTAGAATATTCTTCCAGCAGCCCAGGTAGATGTTCCTGTAATTGATCCCTACTCAGCAAAGAATGAGCCATCCTGATCAGGGTCATTGGACCTCTATCTATGGGTGCATAAAGGTAGTGAAATGACATTTTGCCACCATTACCATCACATAACCCCAAATATGGGCTCTTGATCAGGTTTGGTCAAATTTTTTCTTCCCCTAATGGTGTGTGTGTGTGTGTGTGTCACAGAAATGTCACAGTATGTCACAGAAATGAGTAAATCCCCTCACAGTTTATAAATATGTAAGTAGATCTTTTCATGTGACAATACTGAAGAAATAACACTTGGCTACAATGTAAAGTAGTGAGTATACAGCTTGTATAACATATGTACACATACATGTGTGTGTGTGTATACATATGTACATATGCATATATGTACATATGCATGTGTGTAGGTATATGTATGTATGTGTGTATATGTATGTGTGTGTGTATATGTGTGAGTGGGTGTAACATTTTTTGCTGATAAATGAAAATGAAGGGAGACTATTATAGAATAATCCTCAACAGAAACAAACATATGTATGTGTGTGTGTGTGTGTGTGTATATATACACACACACACATATATATACATATACACATACATAGATACACACATACATAGATACACATACACACATATATATATATATGTTTGTGTGTGTATATATGTATGTGTGTGTATGTGTATATGTGTGTGTGTGTGTGTGTACACAACCACACACACACACAGAGTCAGAAATGTATTTGACTAGAATGATAGTTATGTCCTTTCCTATGAGAATACATAAACACCCAGAACAGGAAAAAAAAAGAGCAGAATATACAAGCCAAACCATTTTATATTCCTTTCAGTTTGGCCGCTCATCCCGTATGCTTGCCCATTCCGTGGGTGGGGGGAAACCAGTTTTCCAGACATTTAGAGAATATTAGCAAAGTCAGGGCCGCCATCTAGGTAAAACGTTATAAGGGATAAGCAAACTCTGTGCATTTTGCCTGGAAACCTACAAAGTCCTGCAACTTGCAAGGTGGTATCACATGGTGTTATACTTAGAACATAGACACACAGGACTGGAAGGGACCACAGAGGTCTTCCAGTCTAAGCCTCTGCTTGAGGCAGGAGCCTTATACCATTCCAGTCAAATGGTTGTCCAGTCTATTTTTGAAAACCTCCAGCACCCACGACTCCTGGAGGCAAGCTATTCAATTAATTAATTACTATTGTGTGTACACCATTTATATTCAGTGTTTTTGAATTGCAGCACCTTATGAAATATGTCCGGAAGATTATTTGATATCAATGGTTTGGAAAAGGACGCCAGCAGGGGATATGGCATTCAATCGATGCCCTCTTAATGCTACAGGTATTGTTACTGTGTTTTTTTTAAAAAATCCAATCTGTATTACTATAAATCAGAAAACATATGGTCCCTTTATAAATTTATATGATTATAGTATCCCTTAAACAGAACTCTTCTGATCCTAAATAATACATACATTACTTTTTAAAAGCTATATGTTTCCCACCTAGCCTGCCTGTGGTTCCTGTAGTAAGCAATCACTGATTTATTCTTAAACTAGTTTACTGGAAATAATGGCATGCTCAACATAAAATTCAATAAAATTCATAATATTACTATATTTTACACTGATCCAGTATTGTTGAGCTGTTTTTCCTAAGAAAAAGCAAACGCTTCCTATTGTAATGTAATATTTGTCTGTGCATGCTCTCAACAAGGATACAGAATTCTTCTGAATGGACTTCTTTTGTTGATTTTGACTTGTCTTTCCATTGCACTTTCCCCTCCTCTCCCCCTGTTCCCTCTTCTCTTTGTTCTTTATGACTCACAGGTACCACTAGCAGGCGCTGCTCTCTCAGCCTTCACGGAGTGGCCTTCTGGGAACAGCCGAGCTTTGCTAGATGCATATCAAATGAGTACAAACACTTGCAGCATTCAGTAGGTGCAAAGCCAGCTTTAGTACTTGCTCTATTTATTCATTGCTAAACAACAGCATTAAGGGGATAAAACTGTTTTGCTATTCAGTCAGTTCATCGGATATTAAAGAAAAATAAACATTGCTAGAGGTGGGGGGAATATGCATGCCATTTGTTTGCATCTTTTATTTTATTATTTTATTCCGTATTATTTATTTACTTTACTTTCCTCAGAGTTCGTGTAATTATAAAATAATGTATGATTTCTAGCCTTTCTATTCTTTCTCTTGTAAAATGTTTATAGGCAGTGGAAGCAACACACTTCTTTAGGTTTACTGGGAATCCTGATTGTGAATAATATTAGATTTCCTGAAGCTACAGAACATTTTATAACTCATTCAGCGCTTTAATGGTACGCCCATAAATCAGGGGCAGGGATGCATTTTTTTCTCAATTCTACTTCAGCTGAGAACAAGCACAACGGCATACATTTAGTACATGAGTTAACTAAAGAAAAATGATACAAGTGCAGATTGCTTTTGAAAAGTGAATCAAAGATCTTCTTTCTTTTCCAGATAATATGAACATATGGAAGTTCATTTCCCTCCATACTTAATATTGTTTAGACTTGCTATTATTATTATTATTATTATTATTATTATTATTATTATTATTATTACATGAAACTCAGTCAACTAAATATTTAAAAAGTGTCACAAATACCACTGACTGGTGCTAATGGTTGATACGGGTTGCTGCCAGCATCCTAGGTATCAAC
>JANHGD010002651.1:155948-167969 GCA_027560375.1 Imantodes cenchoa
TAAAAAATCCCCCTGGATACCGCTGTCAGGTGGTCCTCAAAAGACAGTCGGGAATCCAGGAGGACGCCCAGATTGCGTGCCCTACCTGTGGGGGCTAAAGTCAGGAATTCCTGACTTTGCAGTAGTAAGGAAAAGCAGCCGAGAGTACAAAGGGTGGGTTAAAAATCTAGTGTTTGAAAATGACAAAGCTCAGTTAATCACTAAAATTGTTTAAAAGATCTGGTATGATCCGCATGGAAGGAAACCTCCAAAATATTACGTGTTCATTTTATTTATTTTTTTTACTGGCTCTCCAATTTGTGCTTAGTTATTACAAGGACAAAACCCTGCAATAGGCCAGACACGATCATGATAGGGAGATCTACACTGCATTCTTTCCACATAGGGATCCAACTATGCTGCTTCTCCTTAAGATCATTTGAATCATTTACACATACAGAGAAGTTGCTGGCTTTATTTACAGTAAGTGCCATATTACTTGCCACTTCATGCGATGTATGGACATGCTATAGTAGAGGGACATACAATAATTTTGGTGCAGTTCTGAGACTCACTCCAAAGGTTTATTCCAAACAATTATTCCACGCATGTTTAACAGAAATAATATCATCAATTTGTTATCAGCTAACTATAGTTAATAGTTTCTCAAATTTTAAAATATATGACTCCACAACCATAATGCTACTTACAGAAACGTGTGATCCAAAAATTATAGAACAAAAAGGATTCCTCTTAACTGCATCCATTCCCCTAGAATTAAAATACTATCAGCTTCTTTTACAGGGTGCTTCAAAATTCGGAATTCCAGACACAATCCAACACAGTACTTGTGAAAAAGTGGCAGACTCATTTTTTTTAAAAAAAGAGAACTTACTGTGCTAAACTAGCACAAGGAAAGTATAAATACACACCTTAGTATAATCTTAATAAAAAGGGGAAAGAAAAAGAAAATCTGGAAAATTGAGTTATAAACAGAACATCTCCAAAACCTCGATGTTGCTTGAAAATCAACATGTCTCTTACCCCCTTACCAACCTAATTCACTTGTTAACATACAACACATATCTACTACCCATTGCTATAAATCATATGTACTGTAGTTGTTGCCTTCTTATCTTGTATACTAATAAACTAACTTCTGTGAGTTAGATATACAATTTGTAATAAATTCTAGATACTAGAGCTATAATCTGGAACAGAGCAGGAAAGTGGAGGGTTGAGATGTGTGTGAACAGGATCTTCATAACAAGGTTATGTCACAGAATTTATAAGCAATCATATAGCACTGAATGGAGTGGTGCAGCGACCTAGAGGTGGAGCTCTTACCTCACAATCAGGAGTCTATGAGTTCGATCCTAGGTAGCAGCAGATATTTCTCTCTCTGGGCACAATGAGACAATATCTGCTGTGAACTCTGCATTGGTGACAGGAAGAGCATCCGGCCAATAAACACACAGCTCCATTCAGTTGCCCTAATGCAAGGGATTATGTGGTCATTAAAAGACACACACACACACACACTTTTATAAATAAAAAATAAATTTTTATTCTTAACTGCAACGTTGATTAGCACAGAGGGGTTTTTTTTACTGGGATTTTTTAAATTCCCTATTTTATTAATTTGCAGAATAATAATTAGACTGTAGGTCTAATTATTATTCTGCAAATTCAGGCCCTGAAAACATTATAAAGTATATGAATGTATATACCAAGAAATGCCATTTGGAAGTGGTTCTCCACCAGAACCTCCACTTGATAATTCTAACTTAGCCTTCACTTTTCTGGGAATATTTTTTTTTTCCATGTTACAACTATAACCATGCAGTATATACACTGGTTGCTAAAGATTTAGTGTTTAATTGTATGTACTGTATTATGCAACACATTCATATTACCATGACTAAAGATTTCGAATATTGGTCCTGCATATCTTTGAATGCATGAAGATTTCTGCGTTCCCAAATAGCTCAAGATGAAGATAAGTTTCATCTATTCCTTGTAAAAGACAGAGAACAAGACAGAATTATTATTACAGCCTCTTCAAACAGGCTTATAGAAAGCAATCACTTCAGTGTTTCAGGTACCATGGCTAATCTGCTAAAGTATTTTCCGCAGTACCTTATTGTGCGGTATTGACTTACTTGTTCACTGACAAAATGATCCTGAGCTCTTTCAGATGGCTTTGTACGAAAACCTTGCTTACTTTGAGGTTCTTTATCCTTACTTCTATAGTTTGAGAACTGAGAGGCACAGCCAGTTCGGTTTGTCGCATAATTTCATAAACGCCAAATTGGATGAGACATTTAAAATATATATCTGTCAAATCTGAACTATTAATGTTTTTTTTTCACCATCTTCTCCTGATGTTGGGTTTGACAAGCCAAAGATTTAAATGAAAAATAGACTTGGCATTGATGAAGAGTTAGAAAAGACAAGTGAAAAATAATAATAAAAAATGGAGAGCACCAGAAAGAGGCTTAAGGGAGAAATATAAGATTACGTCGATTCCTTTGACACTGGTTAACTGTAAGAAAACGAGTAATGATAACACATTTTCCCATCCTTTATTGGCATTGATTTTTACTTCCCCTGTGGTTGCTTTCTATAAATCCTTCAAATTTTCCTATGACTTTTGGCTAGTGTTCTACAAGCTGACAGTTTTCTTCCCAGGTGCAGTTGAGGTATGATCATTTGATCAGAAAAATAGTGCAAGGGTTATTTATATGGCTTTTACAATTTGATTAGGAGAAGGACAAATAGGTAATTGTAAACAAAAGACTCCCTTGAGTTCAATTCAAATCCTGGTGACTATCTTTCTTCAGAAGAGTAGAGACTTGCTATTTTCCTTGATATCCTAGTTTGTACTAGAGGCCAGGAATTTCTTGGTGGACTCTTATACTTTTTCAAGATCAGCCAATTATTGCTATTGAAGAACTATATGATATGATACAAATAACAGTCAAAATAAGGTTTGCTGCTGCTTTTCTAATCAAATCTGGATTCAATCTGAGTCCTACATTTGTACTTTGGGGCACAGAAGGGCAAATAAAGGAAGGTTCTACCTGGTCTCAATCAGCGTGCTCTCAAAGTCTGTGTTGAAGAGAAGCATTCTCTTTTGTACTTTATGAATAGGATGCTTGAATCCTACCCATAAAGGATTCTACCCATAAAGAGCTGTGGTGTCGCAGTGGTTACAATGCAGTATTGCAGGTTAACTCTGCCGGCTACCAGCAATTCAATCCTTACCAACTCAAGGTTCATGGAAGCCTTCCATCCTTCTCAGGTCGGTAAAATAAGGACCCAGATTATTGGAGGCAAGATACTGAGTCTATAAACTACTTAGAAAGGGCTGTAAAGCACTATGAAGCAATAAATATAAGTTTAAGTGTCATTACTATTGTTATTGAATACTTTTCCCCACTGTGTTTTGGAAGTATTGTCAAGCTTATTTTCTTACTAGAAGTTATGGAAATGTAAGTTGACTATATCTATCCTATCAGTATACATTGAACTTTGCTCTAATTAAAAGCAAAATTAAAACAAGGCCAAAAATAGAAGAGAGAAATTGTTGCCCGTTCTTCGCTTTAATGCTTTTTCTCACAGCTGTGAAGGAAATTGTTTGTCCCAATTAAGCAGTTCTCCTGGTTTCTTTCAGGTATTTTCACACTTACATTTACACGCAGGGATAAAGGGTTATCAGAGTTGACGAACATTCATTCTACCCAAAGGAGTCCCAACTCAACAACACTTTTAGAAATTACATGTGACAGAGTGGATGTTAAAAAAGACAGGAACTGCTAACACGCAGCTTTCATTCCTCTTGCCTTGCACGACCAAAGATTATAGGAAGATCTAACTGTTACTTATTCATTTGCTTGGATTCAAGCAAACTATACCAATAGTACCGGTAGCTAATTGAATCCCATTCAGAGGAGAGATGCATACCCAGTGGTAACTCAGTGTAAACAAAGAGCCATCATCTATTACCATGATCATCTTTACACCGACCATGGTAGGTGTAAAGAGACAAGGAGCTATTGCTGCTAATTAGCTTGGCATTTCTGTGCTCGCAACATCAGAAGCAAATTGAAAATGAAAATTTATTTGGAGCCCAAGCACCACCACTTCCTGCAGCTCCATCTGCTGCATGCCCTCTGGATTACCCAGAATGATTGGCTGCCAGACTGAAGGACACCATTTGATAGTAGGCCAAGTTGAAAGGTCTCCTGGCGGTAAAACAATGACCATCCTTTTACAAGTGGATCATTGTTGCTGAACAATAAAGCTTTCTGGCTTATTTGAATGTCAACAATTCAGAAAAGTTGATGTTTTGGAGCCATCAAATAAAATGTTTTTTGTGAAACAGTTTATTATTTCAGTGGTAATTATTTGAATCATTCATGGCAAAGGATGTTTACTAATGAGGGCTTGGCGGCCGCAAATTCCAGAGAGACTGAATGCTCTTTGTGCTGACAAAAAGGCCCAAATCACAAGAGAGGAACTGACTGGACAAATCATTCATCTATGCAAATGCCAGCTAAAATGGTCAGATGCATTTATTACCCTCCTCATTATAGTAAACAAGGGAGGAATCGTGACTGGCAGTTATCAACTTGCCCTGAAGTATGATTTGCTCTCCTACTACTATTTAAATGAGAGGGAAAAAGGCATTGCCACTGGGGACTTTGTTGGTGTATAAAAGAGTAAATGTCACATAGCCCAGTGCTTAAAGGCTCTTGATTGACAAATGTTTTATTTGACATATCAAACAATGATGGTTTTCATATCAAATAGCCCACATTTGTGAAGCAAAAATTAACCCTTGGAAGACCAGTGTAAAACTAAAGCTGGCTCAAGGAAGAAATCACAGCTCAAAATAGAGATAAGCAATTTGGTTCCTAAGGAACTAAATATAACATTCTGCAGCAGGTAACAAGAATGACAAAATGTTTTATCACAGCACACACATGGAGACAATCAGACAAACTGCAGTGTAAAAATAAGTTCTTACCACTGGCTTCAACTGACCTACTTGCATTCTGTAGCCTTTTTAATGGTGAAAGAAGGACCCAACAAAGAATTAGTCAAAAGTACTAGTCAAAACAACCTTGTCAGTTAGGGATTGCCATTCCATTCTCATAAAGGCCAAATTATCCCAAGATGAAATGGCCTTTTTGGGCAAGGAAAGGACTCTTGCATATGCTATCAAAGGTCTTATCAATATAGGTAGTTCTCGACTTACAACGGTTCAGTTAGTGACTGTTTCATGTTACAATGGCACAGAAAAAATGACTTATGACCATTTTTCATATTTATGATCACTGCAGCATTTCCATGGTCACATAATCAAAATTCAGAGGCTTAGCAACTGGTTCATATTTTGTAACCTTCTGTCAAGCAAAGTCAGAGGGGAAGCCAAGATTCACTCAACAATCATTTTACTAATTTAACAACCGCAGTGATTCACTTAACAACTGTGCTGAGAAAAATCCTACAATGGGGCAAACCCTCAAAAATGGTTCAGGGTCCGTTTTTCGGATCATTGAGTTCCACTTTGCATGGCCAGCTACATCTCTAGGGTGCAGGCCCGCGGCTTGCATATCTTTGTTGATGGTGTCTTGCCATCTCAGTTTTGGATGCCCGCGAGGTCGCCTGCCATTGACTTCCAGTTGGTAGACAGTCTTGGCATGGTGGAAGGTGCTGCTCTCTGAACATGTCCATACCAGTGGAGTCGGCCTTCTCTTATCTTCTGAAAAGTTTTTTAAAAATAGGATGGTGATTTCCTGAGGAAACATGCAGACAGCTGAGTCTGTGTGGTTGTGTTTCTAAAAAGGTCTTCCAGCCATTAGGCTGCAGTACTTTATCTCCATATCAATGGATTTCTTGCTTCAGCTACAAACCTGTCTGACTAAACTTTAAATGGTTGAAAGATGCCACTTTGCTTCAAGGCTTCCTTGATGATTGGTGATAATGTGAGTTCTTGGATACTTGGAAGAGAATACTTGGAAGAAAGAGAAGATAGCCAATCTATCCCATCTCTTCTACTAATGTACTCAATTAATGTAATATACTGCTGCTGGTCCCATTGTAGTTCTTCGGCCTTTTATCAGGAGAGAGATTTTTCCCCCCAACCATGCTTATTTTCTAAGATAAGATTCTTAAATACTTTGGCAGATCCAAAATGGCTAACACAAATCTATCCTTTAATTTCTTCAACTAAGGAAGAAACCAGACATTGGAATCACCATGAAGCCAATGAATTTGCATTAACCCTTACATCAAAAATATTTTATTCAGTGGTTAATAGCCCCAAAGTCAATCTTTCTTTTTATCAAAGCCATTTAACTGGGATGAAATGATATGAAACTGATGATGTGCCCTCATTACACAGCAAATCCTTTCTACACACCCTCTTGGACACATCTACATACTAACTTGTTTTCATGTTACAATAAATGTATCCCAGAAGATACCATAAACTGTGAGTGTAACAATGGGTCATAGATTGTACTCTTGAGATCTGCATACTTTATGGATCTTCTGGCATTAAAAAAACAATTTTACACTAATGCCTCCTTATTTTGTATCTTCGTTCATCTTAGAAAGACTCCCTTCATGCCACCTTCTATAAGATCTTTTTGTACAATCATTATACATTATACAAATGTATAAGAAGTTCTTGCTTTAGGTGGGAAACATGGCAAATTAACCATCTCTAAAGGGAAACAATTTTTTTTGTCCCCAGTTATTTGGGGAGGGGACTTCTTTCTCTGGATTTGTCCAGTGGTGGGACTCAATTTTTTATACTATTGGTTCTGTGGGCATGGCTTGTTAGGCATGGCTTGGTGGGCGTGGCAGGGGAAGGATACTGCAAGATCTCCATTTCCTCCCAATCAGCTGGGACTCGGGAGGCAGAGAATAGATGTGGGCAGGGCCAGTCAGAGGTGGTATTTACCGATTCTCTAAACGATTCAAAATTTCTGCTACTGGTTCTCCAGAACTGGTCAGAACCTGTTGAATTCCAACTCTGAATTTGTCTCGTCATTCCTTAGGGGCAAATCATAGAAATTGAGGTTTCCCCAATCAGCTGGTGAGGAGGCATTGTCTTAATATGAAGTTTGCAGCTGTGGTACAACCTAAATTTATAGACTCTCCCTAATTTCTGTAATGCAACTTTTGGATTATAAATTCTTCTTCAGTTAAAGAGACCTTTTCTTCTAATACAGACAAGTGTTTGGTGGTTTTTCATTATTTCTGACATTATACAATTTAGAAACACCTGACAACTTGATCTTTAGTCTCTTCAGATAATATTGAACAACTTGATTTCTTTTCATTTTTTCTTTGTCCCTTTGCATAATTTCTTCAAAGTTTAACAAGCATCTCTTACAAATCAAATATAGGAAAATTATCCAGATTATTCCCTTATTTATTTAGACAGTTTCTTTTGTATGTCCAGTGTAGCATTTTTCAACCCAACCTTTTCTGTAGCCTGTCATTTTTAAACCCAATTTCAGATCATTCAATCTTGTCCATTAAAGCTCATTCCTTTTCCATAGCATCTTCTAAACACAATCAACTATAGAGGCAGACAGTTTTAAGATTAATGTCTAGTTCCATTCAGGGCTGAAATGCTACCAGTTCAGACTGGTTCTCTCTAACCAGTAGTAAAAATGCTACCGGTTCGGGCAAACTGGTATTTCCGACGATCAGCTGGGCGATGATCAGCTGTGATACGCAATTTATATTACCTAGAATAATTGGATTTCCTGCTTTCTAGCTAATCTAAATCGAGTGGCACAGTGGATCCTCCCCCCCCCACTGTTCTACTCACCTTTGCAGACTTTGAAGCTTCAAAACGTTCCTTTTTTAGTGCCTCAGACACACCTGTGCGCAAAGTGCATGCTTGGTAGCAGACTCACAGAACCGGTAGCAGATTTCAGAGGATTTTACAGCTGGTTCCATTGTTTAAAAATATCCTCCAATATGTCTGATGTTAAAATATTTTGCTTCATTTTGAAATAGTCATTTAAGTGTTCTTTTCCTTTAATGGCAATCTTAAGTCATTCTAGTTCCACCTAATGCCCAACCTTCAAAGTCCCATCCTATCATGTTTAAAAAAAAAAAACACAAGTAAAAGCCAAAGCAATTTCCCATGGGAAGGAGTCTTATAATTAATTCCAACTAGACACCTAGTTTGTTTGTAACTTTCCAAAATCAAAGTTCTAATCATCCTTTTGCTGTTTTTTAAATGTTTTTTAATCCTTAAACTTGTGTTTAAAATTTCCTTCACTAAGCATTAAAGGAAACATAATCTGATGTTTTCAGACTCTCAATTCAAAAGTTCCTAATAGCCGAAAAACTATCAATAAGCAATTTTCAACAGTGACTAGAAAAGGAAATATGTGAACCCAGTGTCCTTTTGAAAATATCAAGCACGGTTTGAGCAAGATGGTTATTCTCTTCTCTTCCTGAATTCTAACACTGTTGGACACTTGTAGTCTTCTTGCAAGGAGCAACTGTGTGGAGCATTTGTGGGCAATCTCAAGTTCTCTCCTTACCCAAAGAGTAACTAATTAAAGAGTTAGAAACAGTTAACTAAATAAAATAAAAAACCACTTCCATCTTCATTTTACCATTGAAAATATCTATGGCTTGGCTGATCCAAGGATATTAATATTGGACGTTATTTTTCTAAACTATTCGAGAAACAACATCCACATTTACATAGTCATTTATTTCTTCTTGATGTTGATTGTACATTAATTCCTAGGATGAATAATTGAGGTATCAGACTCAACATTTCAAAAATAAAAACAAAAAAAGCCATATCACCTTAAGTCTTATTTAGAACTGAAAGTAACAAGTTCTAAGTCATGAGTTAATCAAGGAATCTATACATAGGTCTTCATTAGCATACCAGGAATCAATCCACAAATGATAAAATCACTAAACATGCAGTCTTAATACTGCTTAATTCAGTCATGCTTAAAACATTTTAAACACACCAGTATCTTTCTTAATTTATGGAAATTATAATTTTATAGATAAATTAACACAATCAACAATCTCGAGGAAAACATTCAGTACTCTTGTTTGAAATTTGTTCATTTTTTCTTAATATTTATAGGGTATGTTTGGATGAGTAAAATGTCTAAAGGATATTAAATTCTGCTGAAATATGACAAAGTCCAGTTACACAGAGAAAAAAAATTGGAAGATTTTCTTTTCAGTGATGGGCAAACATTTTTTTAGGAAAATTAGGGAATAAATTTAAATGTAAAAAAAACTTTCCTTAAAAAAGGCAGAATAGCAATATAAATATTGCAGTATAAGATATTGCAAAAAACAAGTAGATAATTTTTAATTGATTTATAATCTGAAAACTTGATATCTTGCTATAAGCATAGGAAAAAGGAAAGTTATTCTTTGTTAGTAATAAACTGGCAATTATTTGGCTATTGTTATAACCACATAACTTTACTAGTGCTCAAGAATTTTAGTTATTGCATGATTTATACCCTATTTTATAACTTTACAAATGCTGAAGGACTATATCTCTATCTATCTATCTATCTATCTATCTATCTATCTATCTATCTATCTATCTATCTATCATGTTACAACATTCTTCCTTTTATTTCCCTTTTAGAGATCAAATTGTCAATTTTTTTATATTTTATATAAAATTATATTTCATTTAATTTTAGTAATAACTGGACTTTCTCATAGAAGTTGAGATTTTAAAGATAAGCTTGCAGGATGGCCTCTCATCCAGATGCTAATCAATTCTACTAAAATGGTAACTTCTCCTTTGAATTGATTTTGACTTCTTATGATGTCTATATAACTTTCTCAGCAGCATCGCAGACCTGCTTTGCCATTACTCCCAGAATATCCAGAATATTTTCTGACTTCCCAGTCCACCCTATAGCTCCAGGGTATCTTGATTATGCCCCTGCTTAATTATTTTAAGTTAGTGAGGCCAGTTTTGTGCTTAATTTCAATTGATGTCTTGTATCAAGCCTTAGACCACAGGTCCCCAACCAATACTAGGCTGCGACCAGAGGTGGGATTCACATAATTTAACAACTGGTTCACCAAAAATAAAAAATGTGAGCACGTGTGCATGCACACTTGCTACGCTCATGTGCATGCCTTACACACATGCATGCTGCAACCAAAAACATGGCAATTTACTCACGCACTACATCCGCGCATGCGTGCGGCATCAAAAAAACACAGCGATATAGGATGGGATTGCACCATTACCGATTCACATGAACCGGCTGAATCCCACCTCTAGCTGTGGCCTGTTCAGAACTAGGCCATGGAAGTGGCACGTGGTCATGCGCGCAGCTCTACTTGCATGGAACCATCCCATCTCCCCCCACAGACCATTCTGCAAAGTTGGAAAGGTGGTAGAATGCTGCCTTAGACCACGCCTCTGAGATTGGTTGAATACTTCTGTTATGAAACCACAAAGTGGGCAAACCATGCTGGTAAAAGGGCATAGCAAAAGGTCCTAATCTTAAAATCTCAGGAATGGCATCTATCATTTCTTAAGAGCATGATGAGAGCTCCCACCTGGTCCTAACCTTGTTATACAATCAAAAATAATTTTATGAACATTACTTGAGACGTCTAAGTTTATGAGTAAAATCTTCAGCCGTAATTCATAATGTCTACGCTGGAAGGATCTTCTTTGTACCTTTTCCTTTTCTTTTTCTTTTCCCCCTTCCTTGCATGTTTTGCTTTCTTCTTTGATGTCTTTCTTCTTTTTCTTCTTTCTACTTAGTATTAGTTTTTAATTATTTTTTTTAATAAAATCATTAAAAATGAATGTAATCAAATTATTTGTTTCAAACATATTTGCATTCATTTTTATGTTTTGCATTTGTTTATGAAATCTTGCATTTGAAAGATTGGGTATCAATATTTTAGAAAGATGAAAAAAATAGGACTGTTATTAAGGTGAAAAATCATTTCCGTTAGAAAGAAAAAGCATATTGCTTTTCTATCTGACAGATTATAATAGATCTGTTATAATCTGATTCTTGCTTGTAATGCCTATGGCCTTTTAAGAGAACAGAGCCATGCCGGATCAATTGAACGTAAGGTCACAGAGAACATGTGGGTGGATGCCACCTCCAAAGGTTCAGGGTAATTTTTACTTACATGCTGTTTGACTGCACACCTACCTTCAGGAAGGTTTCACAGCTCTGAAAGTATTGGCCTTGAATATATTTTACACCAAAGTATATTAGCTACCAAACACACCTTAGAAGTAGAAGGATGGATAAAATACTATATGGATTTTGGGGGGTGGCCGATGACGGTCGATGACGACAATGACTCTGAAATTTATGGAAAACCCAGTTTAAATTTATGTTCTGTTTTAAACATTTTCAGAATGATAGACACACAGAGACAACCCTGTTACATATTTTGCTAGCTAATTCGCTAACAAGAATTGACAGGATGAAATGTTAAAACAACACTTTGTTATCTAATTATGATTGGAAACAGGAGATACAATTAGAATAGAATTCTTTATTGGCCAAGTGTGATTGAACACACAAGGAATTTGTCTTTGTGTATATGCGCTCAGTGTACATAAGGAGAATAAAATACATTCATCAAGAATAAAAAGATACAATACTTAGTGATAGTCAAGGTTATTAATAAGCTATCAAATCGTACTAGGAAACAAAAACAAAATAAATTGAAAGATACAAGCAACATGGTTATAGTAGTAAATGGGAAGAGATAGATACTAGTAAGTAAGAGAAGAATAATAGTAATACAGTCTTAGTAAATTATTTGACAGTGTTGTAGAAATTAGTTGTTAAGCAGAATGATGGTATTCAGAGAAAAAATTGTCCTTGTGTCTAGTTGTTCTGGTGTGCAGTGCCCTATAGCCGTGGTCCCCAACCACCGGGCTGCGGACCGCTGCCGGTCCGCAGACCGATGATTACCGGGCCGCGGCAGAATTTGAAAAAATTATTAAAAATGCCAAAA
>JANHGD010002661.1:45097-56210 GCA_027560375.1 Imantodes cenchoa
AAAAGAATAAAAATACTTGCATTTTAATGAAAAAATAATACTCCATTAGAAAAGATAGCTTGCTTTTTTGTATGAGTAACTATGGAATGTAGAGGAATTGTGAGCTCTTGTTGAACATACCCCAAAGATGCTGCATTGTATGCTCGAAAACTCTTTCAGTTCCTCTGTATTAAGGTAAATGCAGCGTAATGAGCAATACACAAGAATTCCAAGATAATTATCTGAATCTTGATGCCAATGGAGTTTTTAACCATAGATTTGGTTGGGATATTTGCATAAGCATCAGAAAGTATTTCATAGTAGCTCTGTGAAGTTTGAATGAACACATAGACAACCATATTTGCAGTGGATGCTTCCACCTATGGGTCACTCTTGGTAGATCAAGGCAATCCAATGCAATATTTTAAAAACTGTCTTATGTTCTTAAGGAAATTACCAGGGAGAAATGTCTATGCTCAGATGCAAAATGAAAAAGAACAAGAGATGACCAGCCCTGTAAATCACAGAGAGGATACACAAAATACCCAGGGAGAGGAATTCATTGATGATGATCTTGATTGTCAAACACTGGGAAATGCAAGAGGTAAATTTTCTTTGAATGAAAATAATGTATATATCTACTTGGTATTTAAGATGATCCTGTACCAAATAATAATATTGACTTCCTCCTATTTCAGCTTCCACAAAATCTTTTCTAGTCATGTCAGATCATTGAAAATATGTTTAAGAGCCAGGTGCTCCCTGAGAAAAAACATACAGAAAATGCTAACAATTGTGATGGTTACTGTAAAGCATGGTGCCATTTGTGACTGTTATTGGAGATTTTTAGAAAAATGTATCTAGGCAGAAGTAATTAACAGGGCTAAAAGAATATTCAAGACTGAATTCAAATTTTGTTTGTGTTAAATGTTTTAAATATATACATTAATTCATTGAAGCAGGTATGTTAAAAAATGATCTGACAGCATAATTAATAAATGGGGGGGGGGGATCCCTTACTGTTGGATGTACTGATTGGATTGCTAGACAGTATAATTCAGCAGAATCTTTAAAACCCTTCTGTTTTAAAATGATAGAGCAATTTTCCTTATATTCCCAACGCCTCCCATAAAGTGGCCTAACTGCTTCATAAAAGTTAACTGCTGTAAGATACTTCCATGGACATGGATTGATACTGTGATCCTGGTTCCTGAAAATTAAATGGAACAATATTGACAAAAGATGCCTGAAATCACATAAAATACCATCCTCTCACAGCATTTGAGAGTGAGACCTTTTTTTTGTTTTTAAATTCATCTGCCCAGTGCCTGAAAAGGTTGCTGATGCCTGGCCAATTATGTTCTGCTTTGCTTTTAGTAGTTTGGCGTGGAATTATTTTACCGCAGATGATTTTGAAGCCAAGAGATGAATGGAAGCAATAGAATGAAAAACAAACCTACAGTATCCTATTGGTTTATAGTTTATCTTTAGGGTGGTTACAAAAAGTGAAGATGGCAGGCTCAATGATGTAAGTGAAGCCGCAACTCCTATGCATTGGAGTTGATGCAGCAGCTGTTGCCGCCTTGACTTTTTTGGGTGCTCCACCCCTCTTGCTGCTTGTCTAACCTGGTTAGACAACTTATAGAACCTAACTTATAGAATACAGCTGGACTGCTAGCTAAGATTGGAGTGGAACAATTTGCTGTAGCCAACTCATTGCAGGACAACTCACCACGGCCAACTTGCCATGGGACAACTTGATGTGGGACAATTTAACAATTCTATTTCATTAATTAAAATAAATAAAAATTATTTTAATTTTTGCAATTCATATTTCATTCTGTCCCTCCTTTTGCATTCTTTCTTTAATTATTCTATTCTACTATTTCTTTGATATTAGTGTAACTCTTGTCCTACAGCAAGTTGTTCCACAGTGAATTGGCTGCGGGAAGTTGTCGGTGGAGAGTTAGCCATGGTGAATTGTCACGGACTCACCTAAGATATTCAGTTGGATTCTGATAACTTTTTCATGCTGAGAGGCATGAATGGGTAAAAGGGAGAGGAAAGAAAGCTAATAGTGTGTAAACAAAATGCAATACAGATAGTTAAGAGATTGTAAAATGGCTTTTTGCATCTCCAAATTTTGGGTATCACCAACTAGAGGTTGAGGAGAAATGTAATATCATCCCAGAAATCCTAGAATGAATTTCTGAAAATAAAATAAAATAACTACAATCTAAAAATATTCTAATCATATGAAGAAATTACATTACATAAAGTAGCCATGGAACAGCAGCAACTCATTGCTGGATCAGTGCCATATATTTTGATTTTTAATAGTAGATATTTTTAACAAAATATTGAAGAAAGTTGCTGAAGCCAGTAAGAATAGATACCGCAAATGCTTGGGTCTAGAACAGTGTTTCTCAACCTTGGCAGTTTGAAGAAGCGTTGCTGGCTGGGGAATTCTGGGAGTTGAAGTCCACACGTCTTCAAACTGCCAAGGTTGAGAAACACTGGTCTAGAATGTATTGAAAAAGATGGAATAATTTCCTAATTGCCTTGGATTCTCAATTTCCTGTTTTGCTCATGGTAAAAATAATTTTGAAGACAGATTCATTATGTTTGTATTGCCAGATGAATCACATGTTTTTAATAAAAGAGCCATTCCAGTATATTTTTTTTCTCCTCTTCATTTCTATCATCTCTTCATACTGCTAACTGGAACCTACTACAAGTTTGATGTACATTCTCTAGCCAAACCTACTAATATGCTTTTGCACTGATTCCTGAGATACGCTCTGATTCAGTTTAGTCAAGCATAAGTGGAACAACCTTAATGTTCCATAGTGGATGATAAAGTGCTACTATACCTGATTGCATGTCAGATCAGAGCCAGGAAAACATGGGTTCAAATTCTCACTCATCACTATAAAATGCAAGGGCTGATTTGGACCAATTACTGTTAGCCCAGCACAACCACACCTTTCCCTATGCAAGGCACTTTATAAACATCTGGATTGTAACTTCCAGAAGTGTCAGCAAAGGCCATACTGCTTGAAAAGTTCTGGAAAATAGTTCAGTTTAGAAGAAGATCATGCTTGAGGAAGTTTGATCTAATGCAGAGGATATTGTGAGGGTAAAATGCCCTGTTTGCATGCAAATGAATTATTCTCTACCTCTTCTTACTAGAATTTTAAATATTTGTGAGAAGGTCATTTAAATTTGAAAGGCCCTTTTGTCATCCCCGTTTCACTGATGAGATTGTTACGTTATTTTCTGCTCATAATATAATGAAGCAAATGGGATTTTCTGTTTTTATAATTTTGAATAAATAAATAAATGGCATATTCCTCAGCTCACCCATCCATTTCTGTTGTTTTTTGTATATTTTATGTTGCCTACTTTATCGCCATCCCCACCTTGGGACTCCTCCTCCACACCATTACCTTGCAGTGATTCCTTCTGGGAGAGGTGGAAACTTGAACAGCTACAGAGTTCCCTTATTGCTGATGGCAGTCAGTGTCCAGTCCCAGGTCAGTGCATGTTGAAGGAAGCTGGTGGGGCCGTCCTCCTTTCTCACCTAACTCTGCTTGAATCTGAAGGCTGTCTTTTGGCTCAGAGTTGTAGGAATTCGTGAGGATTCAGTGATGGCCAACATTTTCAGCATTACACCTCAGATCTGCTGCACCATTTCCACAGCCTTCCACTGTGGCAGAATTGTTCCTTGAATAAAAGGGGGGTTATTTTCAATGCCCTACAATTTGCTAATCTCAGTGCTTTGTTTATTCCACAGGCAATCTCTCAGGCATGGTTCTGAGCATTAGTTCCAGGGAAATGCACAGTGACCTGATTAGCTGATACAACTCAACCTATATTCAAGAATCTTCTACTGTGGATCCCTTCTTTCCTCTCTGAAGAAGTCACTACTAGTGAGAAGGAGACTGTCTCAAAGATACAACAGCCACATGTTACTTGGAAAACACGATAATACGCTTTGTGTTCATGGCTGCTGACCTCAGACTAAGATAGCAGTTCTGTAGCCCCAAGCATGTTTGCAACCACTTTGTCTGTCTCTGGGTCCCTTGGCTTATTTATGTCCATGTAATCAAGCTCATTTCAGACTTGTGACATCAGGCTGCCATTCTTAAGGCATGAGGGTTAGTTTTAAAATAGTCGAAACAGAAATGGGTGAATATTTGGGATTTTTTCCTAGTAAACCAGCAACTTGGATCTGATGTGGCACATTTCAGAAGGGATGCATTGAAGAGACAGGGTGATCATCAGTCATTGGCATAACTCTTCAGGCCCACTGGAGATCTAGATAACATCTTCCTTCTGTTTCAGAATATAAAAACTGATGCTGATGTTGGAAAATGAGTAGAAGCTTTTTGTAATATATCACCAAAAGAAGCTTTCAGCTTCATTTTGCTCCCAAATCAGGTTCTTCCTAGTCTTGACACCCCCATTTTTCTGTCCACTAGACTTCCTGTTAGTTTGCAACCCACACCATTAAACAGCTTGGGCTGCCTTACCTTTTCTTCAGTTTCCAGAACAGCAAGTGTAATTACTTTTTAAAATTTCAGTAGTCTTTTTTTGTATCTTTTTACACTTTCTATTTTTATAGCTATAAAGCATTCTTATCTCAGGATAACGCTGTCAAAGCAGCCTATTTCAAATTTGCTATTTTATTCTTTTTTCCTTTTTCTATTTTGGGGCTGAACAAACTAAAAATATCACTGCCTTGGATGTGTTTGACAATCTGGTGAATCAAATTTGATTAATTCCATTTAAATAATTGCACTTTTTCAATTTCATCCTAAATATCATGCTTCATTTTTCAGACTGGAGCTAAGTGAAGTCTTAGGCAAGAAATAATTTCTGTTGCTATTTAGAACTGCAAGTTTAATTGTGAATATGTTTGCTTCACCCCAGTAACTTTATGGAGCAAAAGTGCAGTCAGACTGGTGGTACTACTCACTCAAAGAAGACAAGTGTAGAAAACTAGTCACAAAGTAGTCTAGAAATAATACACATGTAAGTGCACATTTAGAAAGTGTTTCTGAGTATCAATAATCCTCACAAATCACTTGTGATGCACTTATTGTATGTATTACATGACTGTGTCTCCAATGAATTCTTTCCACCGAAAGTACGTTCCATTTTGTGTTGATGTATTTTGTTCTCATGCATGCACAAAAGCAACTACTGCAGTACTGTGTCAAGCACAATGCATTCAGGAACTGATCATTCCAGCAGATATAATGCTGCTGGAAATGAATGGCAACATTTATTTGCCACCTGCTCAGGATCTCTCTGTCTGTCTATGCAGCAGAGTTCCTAGTGGCCTGCACATTTTCTTATAAAAGAGCAACAACTCCCCACTGCCTTACCTGTACAGAGAATAATTGCAGTTGAAAAAATACGGAAGTCTAAATGTTTAAAAGCAAAAGGGGGGGGGGTTCCTCATAAAATATTTTTATGCTTGGTATTAAGGGGCGGAACTCTTCGTTTTACTATTTCTGGTATTGCTAGTACTGAAAATTTTAAAAAAACAAACCACAATTTTTGTGATGAAAAATTACTGGTCCACAATAATTTGGAAACATGTTTAGAAAGTAACCCTAGCAATGCAACAGGATGGGCAGATCGCAAATCTAGACTCTATGTTTTTACAAATCTATGAATGATCAGCACTAAAAAGTATACATGTACTGATCACAAGCATGAACATCTAATTTTGTTATTTTCCTAAAGTGAAAACCTTGTTTTTAGCTCTGCTCTTCCACAAATGGAGATAGAGTTAAATGAAGGGTGATCTTTGTTTGAAATGTTATTTTACTTTGTTGCTTTTTCAGCAAACTTAGAATATCCCAAAATTCACACTTTCTGTTTTCTTGTTTGAGATAATGTCCATTTTACACTACAGTACAGTACTGTTTATCATTTGTGGCTACTGTAGATAGAGCTATAACTTCTTACAAGCTTTACTGGAGGGAACAGCTTCATCTACACAAATTATTTTCATATTGCCAACTCTGACTGAAACGGGTGTTATTCATGTCAATATCTTCTGGATCCTATGCATGTATTTTACTCCTACCATCCAAGCTCATTAAAAGGTCCCTGGTTTTACTATTTCTCTAGCAGTGTTCCTCCTCTCCTTCTCCCAATAAGGAGATTTTTGTTTCTGGAAATAAAAAGAGCAGGTTGGGATCTAGCCACTGCAAAGAAATTTCAGTCTAGATCTTTTAATACCACACTGCTTTGCTCTGTAAAATGCAATGGCAGTATTTTTAAGGCAACTTGCTTTCATTTTTGTTTGAAAAGCTGCTGGTTTACAACTGTGGTTGAGCCAACAAACAAATATTGGTAATTGCATTTCTACTCCTAAGAATGAATAGAAGCAATACTGGTCATAGGAATTTTTATAGAATAAAAAGACTGGATTCTTTAATATTTTCTAGCCTTAGATGCAGGTATCTCTTATATTGGCAGATTAGTTCTTGAGATAAATGTTTGTTGCATCATTTGTAAGAAATTCACTTTATTCAGCATTTGTATAATTGAAATAGACTGATACAAAAGAAGCAGTTATGGTTGTTAAGAGTAGGATATTTTTGTGACACTGACAGTAGTGAATCAAAAGTGGACTTGTCTTCAGAAGCAATAAATTTCACCGAATGCCAGCATTTTAAAATGTGGAGAAACAAGACTGAATGGAAAAAAACGTTATTTTTCCTGCTGGCTGTTTTCTCATGCAGTTCTTTCTCTGCCTAGATATTTAGGTATATGTTTCGTCCTGCCAAGAATGCTTTCCATTAAAGCTTTCCACAGATATTACAAACCGTAAATTCTTTTTCTAGTTACATCTAGTTTACCTTTAATTAAAAGCCAATATAGATCTACAAATAGCAAGTTGCATCCCTGTTACCCCAGAACAATTTTTCCTTTGTTCCCAAGTCTGCAGAAGGATTACATCACTGATGTCACATAATGAAAATACACTACATCACACTGTACTAGATGGACAGACAGATAAACATTACATTTCCAGAGATAGTATATTTTTATCCACCCATGCAACAGAAAGAGAATATAGACAAACAGATGAAAGTAAATGGAATGTCAGGGTGATCTGGCTGTCACATATCACCCCATTGAACCCCAGGGTTGATTTGGCTGATGTCTTCTTCCTCCCTCACTGCTCCATGTGTATCCCTCCCAAGCCTACACACTTGGTAGAAGAGGATGACCATTCCAGATAAAGGAGTGATGATAAAAGCAAATGCCATATGTTAAATTCCAAATTTCCTTTGGTGATGGGTAATAAAAGACTCTTGGAGGAGAGAAATTTAAATGTGCCTCGTTGCAGTAGGGGTGGGGCAGGAAAATTAAGCTTATGTCAGGGAATTGATTAGATAGGATCCAGATTCCCATAGGAGATGTGCCTTCCTTGACTTTCTGTGGTTTTCAGCTGTTCAATAGGACAGTGAAATTTCTGACAGTGAAGCATTGTCTTCCTTATCAGCCTCCCTAAACAAGTTAAAAGGAAGGCCATCTAGACCACAAAGAAACCTGGGGTTTCTTCTGGGTGCATGGTGGACAATATTTATGGGCCAGAAGCCTTTGAAATTTCAGAGGTTTCAGGAAGCTAACCAAAAAATAGGTGAAAATTACATTGATGAAGTTCAGCCTTTTGTTGTTGTTGAATTTTAATGATAGGATCTTGAAGTGATGCTAGGGGCCAATAATGCACACCTGTTGAATAAAATGAAGACAAAGATTGATGCTCTTGCACCTATTTCTTTTTGGTTTGCTAGGATCAAGTGTGGGCATTGCATCCTCTAACCAATCATCTTGTTCTTGGTGATACTGTGGTTTTGTGAAGGCCTTTTAGGGAGAAAATTCCATGTAAGAGTTTGCAGGTACATAAATAATACATAGTCTGATAAATTGAGGGTTGGTTGTGCTTTAAATGGATGAATAGGTCATTTTAGAAATGAGATGGATAGACTTAAATGGATAAAACTTTTGATGAAAAATTGTGCTTTGAATGGAAGGTAGGAATTGAATATTAAATGGTTAAAAACTAGGGATAAAAGGAGAAAAATCAGATAATTTAAGAAGACTGGTAAATTGAAACAAGTCCCCATGAATGGGCTTTTAAGGGTCATTGATTATAGTGGGAGATGTAAGTATATACTTCAACAGTATGAGGAGACATTAATGCCACTTAAAACCACTTCAGCCAGATTATACTTTATATTGAATGTAAGCCTGTGATTACACAATCAGTAGGTGAAATGGGTTATGTGCAGCAAGAGTGAAGACTCTAGTTCATTAGTGCTGCAACTTTAAAATTCTAGAAAATCTTCATGTGGATTTACATGAAGAATATTATAAACAACATAAATAATGTACACAGATACAATAATGTATAATTGAAACTATGTGTACATAAATTATATATCTGAAGTTAATCCAATGAGTCTATATATTTCTGTAGAGGCAAATATATGAACTACATGAATCAGGATGAATAAGAGAACATAAAAGTTCTTCATGTCTTAAATAACCTAATATTCCTACTGCTTACAATACAGACAAGTACTGTAATATTCCATACAATTGACACCCAAATTGACATATAGTATGTATTTTCTTTCTGGCAAAAGCTGAATTATATCATTGAAATCCAGTCAGTCATATTTGATAATCAAGGTAATTATTTTGCATTAAAAGACTTCACTGTTGGATACCCTTCAGACCCAGTATGTACAGTGTAATTTCAACATTAGAATATGTTGCTTTTCAAGAGCTTTTCCTCACACTGAGCTCAAGGATTATCTACCAGTCCCTGTGCCACAGAAAACTATATTGGCATGAAAATGGCCAGCCTTTGAAAAGCCTCTGGCCCCAGTTTCCCGCTCCACCTAAACAAACTGAGATCCCAGCCTCAGCCTCAGAAAGGAAAAAGAAGCTATAAATTTTAGCGACTTGCATTGCACCAGCCTTTACTGCTAATGTTTGTTCACAGGTTAAATATTGTGTATGTCACTATGATATGAGATATTTCAAATATGCCACAACTGTCAGGGCCCTGCAAGCGTAGGAAGTGCGAAACAACTCAAGATGGTGGCTACAACTTCATGATTAAAGCCCTTCCCCCATTTGTGAACATGCTTACAAAGTGGGACGGCTTCAATCATAGAACATAGAATAAAGTTTGGACAAGGCCTTGTAGTACAAACCCCTACTCAAGCAGATGGGTCTGTAGTTTCCGGAGTCTGTTTCCCCCCCTCTTTTTTTAAAGATTGTAACCACATCAGCTCTTTTTTCAATCTTCTGGTAATTCCCCAGTACTCCAGACTCTTTGAAAGTTTTTGTTCAGTGGTTCTGAGATCACGTCTGCCAGCTCCTTTGAACTCTGGGATGTAATCCATCTGGTCCTGGCAATATGAAGTCATCTAGAGTGGATACGTGTTTTTTACCCACTTTCTTGCTTATTTTAACTTGCATTCCTATTCTGTCATCTACAGTACTGCTTTTGATAAGTTGGACTATTTTTACCTTTTGTGCTTTCTTCCTGCTACCTGGCACTTCCTTGCCATCTCTCTCATTAATGGACCAAACATTTTCTTGATCTTTTTCTTGTGTTTTACATGTTGAAACCAACTTTTAAAATTATTTTTGATATTTCTTGCTAGTCTTACTTCATTATGAGCCTTAGCTTTCCTGACTTCATCCTTGCAGATTAGGGCTATTTGCTGATAGTTTTAGTTATGTGCCCCTCTTTCCATTTCTTATACTTGTCCTTTTTGTCTCTCAGTTTATCAGAGAGTTTTTTCATGCAACTATGCTGGTTTCATCTTGTTTTTGTTTCTCAATAGTATTATATTAGACTGAACTTTTATAATCTCATTTTTCATAGTTTCCCGGGCATCTTGTTTTTCCCTTTAAGATTTCCATCCAAGAAAGTCTTCCTAAAATCTCTCTAAGTTTGTTGGTCATGACTTTTTTGATATCCACCCACACAGCTTCAGTTGCCCCTGCCGCTACTCTGCTGTGGGGAAACAGTTTGACTTCAGTGGCATTAATAGAATATTCACCATCAGTTAGGAGTTGCTTTTTTATTTATTTGGTGGATGATTTTCAGGGACATTTCCTTTTGCAATACTCTCCAATTGCAGAAGCCAAGGAGAATAGCCAAGTGGAGGTTTAGCATTTCAGGGCAGCCAAGGCCTATACAGTCCTGCCTCTTTCATTACTAAAATTTTCCTTTGTTTTTTGGTGCAGTTATAACACCAATATCCATTTGTCTCTGTTGTAGATTCTGTTTGTTAACCATCTAGAAACAAGCTGTAAGAAAGTCCTTGATACGTCTCTGGTAAACCCCTCAGATTTTTCTAAAAGTTTTGAAAATTGAGCAAACTAATAAAATGGGTGTGGATAAGTAGGGACTTAAGTATCTTGTTGTGCAATTTCATTCCATTAATTTCTGTGGGACTGAGGCACACCTATTTTGCAGAGGGTTGTATGTACTGTATATGCATATTTTTTGCATAGGCAATCCTTAGGAATGAGATGGGTGTATTTTTATGTTTTGTTTTATTAAGATTTACTCCCACAAGCCTTGGAAAACTATGAGGGATAAATTATCTTTCTGAGATAGAGGTTTCCAAAAGATGAATATACAAAAATATTGTAATAGGAATTACAATACACTATTCCATTTTTCTGGTCTTCATTGGTGCTCTGGAAGGGCTTTTCTATGGGTTTTGTTTCTTGAACAAACAAACTTTTTAATGGATTTTGCTTCTTGAAACAACTATTCTTATGGGTTATTCTTGACTCCCAGTGGGAAAATTTCCAGCAAAAACTTAAATGATGTTCTCATTTTGGTTTTGACACTTGTAGCTCCTGCCAGTATTAGTGCTATTGTTAGCCTGTTCTGCTTATAAACCTTCCTTATTCTGAAGATTTGGGTTGGCAATACATAAAGACTTAATTCTATCTATTCTCTCTAGACCTAGATTCTATTGGTCTGCAGGAATGGGAATTCCTTATTTTGGGAATGCTTTTCCATGATATTTGAGTGTGGAACTTGAAAGATTTTCAAATGAGCTTTAAA
>JANHGD010002661.1:159197-171156 GCA_027560375.1 Imantodes cenchoa
AATGAGGACCCAGATTGTTGGGGGCAAGAGGCTGAGTCTGTAAACCGCTTAGAGAGGGCTGTAAAGCACTATGAAGCAGTATATAAGTCTAAGTACTATTGCTATTGCTACTATCTCTTCTCAAGCCATAATGCAAGATACTTTTGAAATCTGAATATGTTTCCTCTGAAGAGAACTGCTCTGTATGGAATGGCATGGAACTCTATTGCTTACCCTCTACCACTGCTTTGTGTTTGCTAAGGATTAATCCGAGTATAAATCAGTGCTCAAAATGGTCGCTTGCCACAAAGAGCAACAAAAAGCCTGTGCGAATAAGGGACTCACCTATGAGTGGAAGCTCTTCCATAGTAATGCCCTGAGATTTGAGGTGCTTCTTGATACAGGCCAGACGCTGCACATTGGGCCCCCAGCGCCTGCTGAGTTTGTGAATGTGCTGGATCTGTGTCACAAACCGCATCTCTTCATTCAGCTTGCACTCGGGCCTCCAGTCAGGAGGAGGGATCACCCGGCACATCCCATACTTCTCAACCTGAGCACGGACTGACTCAATGTATATCAATGGGTCATGGAACTCCTTGGGGGAAGGCCTGAGAATAGGAATCTCTTCCATCGTGGCCCACCCAGACTTGATGCTACCTTTCTCGTGCTTCCCTGTTGAGTCGTGTGGCTTGTGCAAGGACTCTGTTTGAGAGGTAGAATAATGTTCACAGGAGGCATTTTCTGTTTTGCTATGTGCTTGTTTCCCTGGCGTGTTCTTCCCAGCAGCAACAGCGGCAGCTCTTTTCGGCCTATTCCTTTCCAGACTTTTCTGCGGCACTTCCTGACTTCCAGGCTTTTTCACATGGCCGTTCAGCAAAGGTCTTTCCACAGGTGGTGCTCTTTTGCTCGGGGTTTCGGTCACATTGGTGGCTCCCTTCACTTTCTTGACAGGCGACTGTATTTTGTCTATATGGTTTGCTTCCTCCAGCCTCCTTTTTGAGTTGCGCAGCCCTTCCCTCAACTGCCTCCCTACTACCTCCTTAGTGCATGTCTTTTGGTTCAACTTGCCATTGACCTTGACACCATTAATAGCTGTATTATTAAGCTTGGCCGCTCCAAGGGATAGCACCTGTTTACGGGTTTTTGCATTGCTACTTTCCATTTTCCCTGAGATTGTATGGTTGACAGGTGTACTGAGTTTGTGGTGATTTAGTTTGGTTTCCTTGACCAGTTCTTTCTTGGCTTTGGTGTATGTGACAGTTCCCTTAGTCACTGTTGCAGTGTACTTCACAGTTTTGGACGGTGAAGGTCTGACGTCTCTCATCTTTTTGGCACTGGCTGTATTTGCACTCAGAGTTGACATTCGAGTGATACCGTTGACCTTTGAAACCTGGAGATGCCAGGAATATCAGAAAGCAGGAAGGAGAGGGGGGAAAAAAAAGAGAAATCAATGAATACTAGATAAGTCAATGAATACACAATAAACCTTTAAGGTTTCACCTCTCTTACAAGCCCCTGGGGAACTCCCCCACCCCCAATACACATAATTACAACAAATGGCTCTAGGTATTATTGTTATATCATAGACTGAGAGCAGTATCAGGTGCTTTTTTAAAAAATAAATAAATTTAGGAATGAAACTATAAAAGAAAACAGCATGAACTGTGTGCATATCTTCACACCTCTAATGCTCCCCAGTGAATGAGACAGTGCTTCTGCTTCTTAGCACTGCTTGATAGTGGGACTATGCAAAGATTTTGTATCATGGTTTGGTTCTAAAATGGATCCAATGTTTTTGGATCTTGTGAATATATAATCCGTGCTGCCATGTTTCCTTTTGCGTTACCCTAACCATAACTGTATCTTACTGTTATAAAACAATTTATGTGTATGGAGAGGCATCTAAAAGTTTTTAAAGTTCCAAAACAATATAATACTTAGGGCAAGTCTAAATTAGTGATAATAATAACATTATTATAAAAATAAGAATGACAAGGCAGCAGAATGAATAACAACTAGGATGAAGTAAAGTCTTAATTTTTTCCAAGTCAAAAAGTAGTCTATTTTGGATTTCCCTAAGATCCCACACATAAATGCAGCCATCAGGAATGCATGTTATGTCTCCCCAGTCAATACTTGTTTTCTAATATTTATGTACTATATTTACCATCTGTCACCTATGAGACAAATAGGCCTGATTATCTGACTAGGAATTAAGAACCAACAAGCTAATGCCAACTTTAAAGGAAAATATCTCATACCATCTTCTATCGTAATTTAAAACCAATCATACAATAGTAAGCATTCATAACTAGGATACAATATTTAGTATTGCAAGGAAATAATATCTAATATGCACCCAAGGTATTAGTCTGGCTCTGAATGATCCAGCTTCTACAATGATCTCAGGAGGTACATGTTAAAATTATATAGTAAACAATTGATCAATAGTTACGATATGTGCAATTGTTGTTTTATGTTGCTCAACAAATTTGATATCAAAGCAGTTTTACTTTGTATTAATAATAATAATTTAGAGTAGCAGTTATGATATTACAATACTTAGCCAGAAGTTCCAGTGAGATTACTGGGAATCAACGTTGAAATTAATTTTGAATTTCTCCAGTATTTGGTCTAGCTTTGCCAAGGTAAGTTTTAGAATAATTATTCTAAGGGAAGAAAAGAGAACAAAGGTATCTACAAACTTTACCATTTGTGATATTTGCCCCAAAGTGATTTATAGATGTGAGAGAAGGCAAGAAGTTCCAGTTCTTTCTATTTCTTATTAGCATCCTAAATTACGGTTGTTATTTAAAAAAATTAAACCATGTATAACTGATTAAAGTTTTGATTAAACATTAATAGAACTGAGGATATGAAGAAGTGGTTTAACATTGCAAAATTACTTTATTTAACTATTGAAGCCAAGTAAATATTAAGAGGCTGCTGAAGATATTTAGGGGGATCAAGCAGAATGATGCAATAAGCTTTGACCAATAGTACCATATTAGACTAAGGGTGCAAGTATTAAAAATGTTGGTACAAGAAATCATAAAACTGAAGCAATTTCCTCCAAAAGCCGTTCTTCTTATTCATAAGATTATATAGATGTAGAAGCAGCTAGCCCTCTCCTGCATTTTTGCTTCAGTAACTAAGAAAATGTTTTTATTTTGTCTGCTCAATTCAGAGTTCTTTTTCCACTCACCCACCCGAAAAAAAACCCACCAAAAAAACAACATATTAAACAGTCTGGAAAAACGCTTGCATGAACACGGAGGCTGCATCGTGCCGTACCTCTGCAGCCTGCAAATCAAGGCCAGAATAGCTTTGGAAAGAGAATTAAATTTGGACAAATAAAAGGGGGGATGTGGAACGTTCCCCCCCCCTTTTATACCGACTGCTGGGTTAAACGGAAGCAGGAGAATTGAAATGAAATTCTCCCTGGATTTGCAGAAACCCTCCTTTTGAGGTTTTTTGCAGGGAGAGAAAAGAAGGTGGGGTGGGAGTGGGGGGTCTCTCTGGAGCCCACTTGCTCCAAATCAACCCCCATATTTGAGGGGCTGGTGAGTCCTGTCCTTCCTCAATGATGTTTTTTGTAGTTTTTTAGTTTGTGGATGCCCAGCAGCAGTGGGGGTAGAGTTTGCCTGGGCTCTCCACCATCCTGGAACCGCCCCGCATGCAGGAGAGTTTTCTGGTGCGGCACAGGTTTGGGATGGTAGAGAGCTTGCTTGGGAGAGCCAGCAGCAGTGGCAGATTGCTTGAGAGAGGCCAAGGAAGCTCTCCATCAACCCGGAACCGCGCCGCGAGGCAGCGGTGGTTTAACTGTTGAGGCTCCGGGCCTCAGCGTGCCAAGCTGGAAGGGAGGCAGCTGAGAAGGTGGGCAGGAAGTGCCGTGGCCCTGAGCCTCAACAGGTAACCTGTCACTGCCTTGGCAGCCACCAGGAGCCTCTTCCTCCACTGGCCTAGCATGCCAAACTGTGCAGCAGCAGGAAGCAGTCCGAGAGTTGCACGCCCCTCTGCCTCCTGCTTCGCCTGCCTCCTCCTCCTGCCAGGTGGGGAAGGAGGACAGTGAGAGGGGTGGCTGTGGCCCCTGCCAAGTGCAGTGCATGGAGGCAGCAGGCAAGGCATCTCCAGTATACCTGTTAATCTGGCTGGCTACACGACTACAAGTGCAATGCGGAAGCCACTGGTGGCCAGGCGGGTGGCAGCCGCCCACGTGGGGAGGGGAGAGGGCCAGGCCTGCGCTTGGAAAGGGCTGCCGCTCTTGCTGCCCTCACTCCCTGCTTGGCTGCAGACGTCTGCCTGCCCTCCCGAAGCAGTGCTGCCGCTATTTGATTTTATTTCATGGCGGGAGAAGTGGCAGCCACTTCCAAGTGCAGGCCTGGCCTTCTCCCTGATGGAGGCAGTGCTTGGCTGTGAAAGACCCTCACCGCCCGCCCTCCTGGAGCACCACAACCGCGATTCACTTTCTTCCTTCTCCTGCTGCTGTCCCTCTTAGCCCCAATGCAGCAGCTGCATCTCCCTAAAGGGAGATGATTTCAAAGATTTCAATTGAACAAATGGTATGGGATAAAAATGTTAGTCCTGTTCTATAGTCTTGTAATTTCAACCAAGTTGCTACTTGGGGAGAAAGAAAGAACCTAATCACAAATTTCTCTAATTTAGCCATAAAGTGCTATCCAAATACTGCATACATACAATATCATTCTATTGGGATAAACTGTAAAATATTTTGTGGACTGTGGTCTCTGTGGGCTTTTCTATTGCTATTTGCTAACAATAGTGGCCTTTTTTATTCTGAAAATGTGGAATGAAGTTGATTTTAATGGTAATTGTGTTGGAGGGGATAATAGATAACAAAAGAGTTAATAAAGAGTTATCTTAGAGGGCAAATGGTGGAAGAAATACATTTCTGGTCATACCCACAAAAGATCAGCTGTTATTGTCTCCAAGGTAAGGATGCAAATCACAGATGTTATGCCCCTTGAAAATGTTGGACTTAAAAGCAAACACTTATTTTATTCCATGAAGTACATGAAAGACAGTTTCATCCATGAATTGCAGAAAGAAATGAGGAAAAACTTTGGGTATTTGAGACAAAATAATGGCCATAATGACCCCCAAATCTTCTATACTTTTTTTCAAATTTCTTCATGCTATTTCTTGTTAAGTCCACACTCACTAATGCAAACTTTATCTATTCTTGCAGACGAACAAAGCCATTGCTAAAGGGGATTTCCACCAAGCAAGCTCCAGTTCACGTAGAGCTCTCTTCTTGGCTGTGCTATCCATCACCATTGGAACAGGCATCTATGTAGGAGTTGCTGTAGCACTCATAGCTTATCTATCCAAAAACAACCATATATGAAATTTGACAAATTAGACTGCTACAGAAAGCTATAGAGGAATGATATCGTACCTTTCAAATATAAATAGTTTCTAGAGTGATAAGGGCTCTCATAAATTTATACAATCTGAATTCCGAAGAAAAACGTTCTGGATCTTTTTTACTTTTCTGATTTATTTTTAGTATTGGCAAAACTGTTATTGCAGGAAAGCCATGGGCATTTCCAAATATCAAAAGGTAGCTTCAGACCTTGTTTGTAATTTGTTTCTGGTCTAAATTAGACTCAATTCCAAATTTGGGATCACTTGTCAAAAAGTAAGAGTCATCTGAAGTTACAAAATTAAAGATGGAGGGTCTGAAAGTGGTTTTGTTATCCTAGAAAGCTAATTCTGGATTTTGGATGACTAAAAACTAGTAACTGGCTTAGTGCTTATCCATGACTAAAATACAAACAAAGCTGCAGAATTGATGTAATGTAGGAATAGCAAGGGACTGTCAGTTCTTTTATTCAATCATAATCAGAAAAGGGCCACCCCTGAGCCAAATGAAATGCAGTAGCTGAGGTGGCAGATTTTGGTGTTTTAAGGAACAGCAGAATAGGAAAGTGAGGGTTCCGGCTATAGTATAAAGGTGTTACATACGTTGCATAAATTGCACTGGAATACACAGAAGCTGTACAACACATAACAGTGGTCTTGTACAACCTTGTTCTTTGACTCAGTGTAGCTTACACAGGAATATTTCTACACGGATGGTTCATAAGTGAATTCATTGAACAGCTTTGAAGTCAAAGCATCTTGTGCTGGTTGACCCTGCTGCTATCCCAAAAGAAAAACAACCTCGCTTACAAAGCATGCTATTCTTTCTGGCAGCATCTCTTTTCCAGAGAGGATTTTTTTCAGCAAGTAAATATAAGAAACCCATCCATAAATGTCATGGCAAGGCATGAAGTATCTATCACTGAGAAACCAGCTTACTGACACAAAAATGTTTTCTTAGCTTACAAACTCACATCTGAGTAAAGCTGGAATATGTTGGGAAATGTCTCTTGGTACAAAACATGAATAAGCAACGGCCATATTGTAAAGAATGTATTTAATATTAAAAATTATCTAAAAATCATGATATAACATATCTCTTCTAATGGTCTTTTGCTCTCTTGAAGCAATCTTTTCATGTGGCATTTTACAGAATCTTATAAAACTATTCACTGCAATGAGATAAGGTATTATCTGTCTTGATTTTTGTCAATATTATTAATCCAAGGTATTTTAACATTTGAGGATGTTTAAAATTTGTTTACTTTGAGATTAATATATTTCCTGTAAAAGCTCCTATGCCTATGAGTGAAAACTGCTATTAGATTGTAGTTTAGATTGGGAAAAGCGAAGTGAGTGGTTGCAGTTTCAAGGAAATCTTGTTCAAATACCAAATCTAGTCAAAAGACACCAATATAAATTATTTTCAAAATCTGGGTTTTACTAACAGCTTGGTTTAATCAATCTTAACTTTTTCCCACTCTTTTATAAATTGTGTGGTATCAGTTCTTAAACTCAACTAATGGAAATACCTTGGATGGATCTGCCAGTTCATATAGTTACAGATCCTACCGCGGAGGGCCAAACGGGTAAAGGAAAGTCAGATACGAGTAGACCTCTAGTAGACCTCTGACTGGTAATGGCAACTTTTGATGCTAGTAGGACTACTGGCTGCTGATAGCTATTATATTGTGTTTCTTCAGTGATCTATCATTGAGAAAGAACTGCATTGCTTCCATAATCACCTTAAAAGTAATGTTGCTCCTATACTACAGGTGATTTGAAATGTCTAACAGCTGTTGGCTGAGTATAATTAGAAACTGACATTAGCATATTGTGGAAACAATGCTGTTCAGGGAATATACTGATTTGATCAAATTATAATCATTAGTCTCTCAATACCATGAAATAAGATGCCATGTTTGTACATGGGGCTGACAGAGAAAGTGACTTGCCCTAGCCACATATAAAGTCCATAGAAGAGGTGAATTTTGAAACAAAAATCTCCTGAAGAGAAACTTCAGTCCTCTCATTGGCCAAAGTATAAGTTTATTCTTATACTTTGAAGTATTTTGCTGAATGCTCAATAGTTTAAAGATTTTCATCCAACATACCTGATGATAAAATATATATATCTTCTTTCTTTAACATTTATTCATGTGAGGAGGAGGAGGACAAGGTAACAGCAAATAAATTGGAATCTTGATGGATTTCCAAGCAAACAACACATCAAAGAGTTTCTTAAAAACATTGCCTTCTTCCTGTTACCATATATCAGTTTTATGACAGATTTACCAAGAAATAGGGCATGTTTTTCAAGAAAGCATTTAAATAGAAACTTATACATATATGTAGTCTAGAAAACATTGTCATAGACACTGAGCCCATGCTTATTTCTTTAAAAATAAATGTCTACTAGTTTTATGTCCATGCACACATGTATTAACTTGCAAAATAGCCAGGATTTAAAACATAAATGTTTCTGATTTGCATTTCAATTATTATAATTTTTAAAAGACACTAGAACTAGAACACCAAAAAGAATCTAGTATTTGCTTCACTGAGTATAAAGGCCTTTGAATGTGTCAACCATGTCAAGCTTAGGAAAATGGGTATCCCAGAACATCTCACCATCCTCATGTAAAACCTATATACAGGACTGGAAGCCATTGTCTAGACCCCAGGTGTCAAACCTGCAGCGTCACATTGCCATCACATGACTTTTGCAACATTTTCCCCCCTTTGCGGAGCTGGGGTGGGCGTGGCGTGCGCATGACATATCTGGCCTGCGGGCTGTCAGTTTGACACCATTGGTGTAGTAAAAGAAGTGAAAAAAAATGTATACTCTCTTCTTATTTATTTAGTTTATATGCTGAATATATATTGAGGGTGGCTAGATTTGAAGAAGATGAACTTGGATTTAAAAAGAAACAGTTCATGTTTTTCCCCCTCTAAAGAAACATCAATAACCTATGCTGTGTTGATGGCACTTCTGATAGTGGAAAATGTAAATACAAACTTTAGTAAGGTAAGTCAAGAACCATAGTAAAAAAGAAGGGACTTTATAATAATATAATGAACAACAGTTAATAACATAATGAACAACAAACTAATGACAACAGTTACAGAAGGAGTTTCCAACCCTGGGGCCATGGCCTACTAATGGCCCATGGCCTGTTGGGAACTGGGCTGTTGAAGAAACGGGTTGTTGTGCGAAGCTTCATTTGTACATGCATAGGATTTAAATTGCATGTGGGAAACCCTTCCCGCCCCTTCCTCCCGTCACTAAAGCTGCTGTCGCCAGTCCCCAGAACCAAAAAGGTTGGGGATCCTTCAGTTACAGCAACCAGCCTTAAGATTGACAAATTGTAGATTAATTCTGTCTTTTAGAATTAACTTTCAACATTAAAGGAACTACTAGACTAATACTTAGTAGGATAGCAATAAAGGCCTTGGAAAAGGTATTCTGATGCCATGATATGTCTATATCTACAAAAATCGGAATTATGTAGGCAGTTGTTTTTCCTATGACTTTCTATAGACCAAGGAAGCAGGATAAAAAGGGTATTGAAGCTTTTTAGATGTGGTGTTGGAAAAGACTCTTAAGAACACTACAAGGAAACAAAAATTGGATCATACAACAAATCAATCCAGAGTTCTCATTTGAGGTACAAATGACCAGCCTCAAATGTTATATTTTGGGCACATAATGTGAAAAATCAACTCCCTTAAGAAGTCCCCAAAGCTGGGGGAAATGGAAGAGAAGAGGACAATTAACAGCAACGTAGATAGATTCAGGAACAGAAGTGAAGGGTGCATTATTGGAAGATCTAAAGGGCCAGGTTGGGGGTAGATCATCCTCGCAAACTTATGTGTGGTTTTTAAAAGTCAATACCAATTTGGTGGCACATAATCAAAATGTGAAAAATAATTTCCAAGGTCAACATAAAAGTTCCATTAAGAAAAACAAAACATTTTAAATACTTCACAATGGGCATCAACACTACGAACCAATAAAATAGCAAGCACATTGGGAAAGATATATAATGTATTATCAGAAAACAAGTGTTCCATAATGTTCACTTTTAAAGCTAACTTTTTTCAGGCTAAGAAACACCAGCCCTGAATTAATCAGCTGCAGATATCACTGATTAAGGCCCAGTCCTGTGACAATTCAGAAGGCTGCTTTGCAAGTCTATCAGGCAGAGTACAAGAACTATTTATCAGATGGGAAGTTGTCATAAATCTGAAGTAGTCTTGAATGATGACATAGAGAATACAAAGGTACTTTCTGTACAGAACAGAACATGCAGTGATAAATACAGGCAAAAGGAACCATATATAGTATGAGTTTGGATAGTTTCAGAAAGATCAGATAATCCTCCCCTCCTCTTTCAGTAATTACATTTAAAATAAAATTGTATTCTCTCCAATATTCTCTTGCCTGGTGGGGATTTACAACTACATTTTTAACCTGTGTACCTGGCACATCTGATGCCCACATTATCATACATTCCTTCCATCCTTAGTACAATTTGTGCTGTTCCCACAGTCAAGCTCTACTTTGCCCCAGTGATAAAACTGGAAACTTTTTACAGTTTTAATGCAAAAAACCAACTGATGGATTCCTCTGGTGGCCCATTTCATCCAGCATTGCCTGTCAATTTCTTCAAAGATTCTGAATATCCTCAAACCAATAAGTGGGGCAAAGGGATATCTGTAATATGCAACATGATGTTTCCCCAGTGTCATAAAACCAGTAGAAAATAGAATCATAGAAACATCCTTATCAGCAGAAACAGCAGAAAACCTGTAGTGCAGAAATGGAGGCTAGACTATGAAGATCTCTTTCCTGTTTAATTAACCCAGTGCCAGACCTTTTTAAAAGATCAGTTTAACACTCTAAAACACCTGTTAATTATGTTTAAAAAGAAGGCTAGTTCTTGTCTAGAATACCAGTAAATCCATGTATACACGGATAGTGCATAATGTTTGTTCAAAATTACCCAGGCAACTGGGCATATATATCCCAGTTGCTCACTGTGTAATTGCCCAAATTGTTAATGAAGCACAGCAGATCGTTCACCCAGCAAGACTTGTATTGGAAGAAGATGGAAAATGCTACATATTTTGAAACTGGAACAAGTAAGTACAACCTCCATATATGGTCAGTGAATATCTTTATGCTGCAGTTGGGGGAATATGAGGATGGGCTCCTAGGCAGGCTTGCAGTGTTGTAAGGAATATCTTTCTGGCTTTGGTTCCAAGTGGGGAAAAAGACACTGGAAGCATGGTGACTGCTTGGAAAGATGGTTTAATGGTGGACAGCAGGACTACATGGTCTGAGGTCCTGGGGAAAGGGGGATCACATGCCTCAAAGATTTTGAAGAAGAGAAAAGGGGCAAGATGCTGAAAGTCCCTTGGTTTTATGCCCTCTCTTGGGCCCCACCCCAGGACCTCCTGCTCCTGTGCAAGAAATGCACTTTGATAGGCTATCAGACTTCCATGGGGCTACGGAGGGGCAACTATGTAAGCTGTCCTGAGTCCATGTTTGCTTGAGCCTTGCTGGCTGATGCAATCTTCCCAGGTGTCATGTGATGAGATGGGTAGAGGGCTAATCCTATCATGTCATAAGGGTGAAGGTCTTAATCTCATCACCCAGGAGCTGAAGTGGGGGCAGGGAGCTGCAGGAAGCTGCTTTGTCCAGAACATGTTTCTCCTTTTCTCATCCAGGGAAACATTATTCCCTTTCAATATTTCCTGCTGGTTTCTACCCTAATGTCTTAACCCCTACATCAAACTGGCTCTCTCAAATAGAGCTAGTCTTTAAAAAAGGATTGTTCTACCAGAAAAAAATATTATATTTGTCATTTTCTGACAATAATTTTTAACTGGCAGGTACCCCAGTCTATAAAACTGTAGACGTTTGAAAGCCTTTGCTCTTAAGCAGCTGGGGTGGCAGTGGAGGAATGCTTTAAGAGGACCAAATACAAAAGAGTATTTCTCTTTTAGATATGAAGAAAGCATTCTTTCAACTTTCATGTAATGTTTCTGTAGCAGCATCATAGGAATTTTGTCCCTTTGGAGATATTTTAAGCTGAGCTATTTAGTAGGATTGAGTAACATCCACAATTTCTCCTCCCCTTGAACATGTTTAAAGAAACATTTTTTTAAAGTTACTTGGTCTTTCCTGCAAAATCTCCTTGGTCCAATGAAAATAGGAAGATGAAAGAAATACTGTATTCTTATATTTTTGAAAAGGTACATGCTGCAGCTCTTGAGTACGCAGACTCTGTGTTGCAAACACGTTACTCCCACGCTCAAGCAGGAAAAATAAACCTGTATGGAAAACCACAACGCAAGTCTGTCGAATCTTCAATTTAGCACATTTATTAATTTTGTACTGATTGGTGGCTACTATACTGAATAAAGAACTCTTCCAAAAAATGATAGTTACAAAATTGGCACTAATTTATCCTTATTTGTAAATACATACCCTGTTTCCCTCAAAATAAGACATCCCCTGGTAATAAGCCCAATCGGGCTTTTGAGTGCATGGCAATAAGGCCAAGCACTTATTTCAGGGTTCAAAAAA
>JANHGD010002664.1:47225-59487 GCA_027560375.1 Imantodes cenchoa
AAGAAAGAAAAAAAGAAAGAAAGAAAGAAAGAAAGAAAGAAAGAAAGAAAGAAAGAAAGAAAGAAAGAAAGAAAGATAGATTACATTTAGATATATTGAATGTGACTGGAAATGAAAGAACACCAAATGAAGGCCAAAAAAGAAAAAAAGACAACTCTGATAAATGAAAACACTTTAATGTCTGATTGGGTCAAATGTCTCTGAATAAAAGACCAGAATATTTAAAAAGTCTACTTAGAATATTTAACAGAATTTCTTCAGAGATGACTAATCACATTGTATTGGGTCAAGCATTAGTGTTGGATATTAAATTCAGCAGGAATTCTTGTTAGGTGATTCTGAACCTAAATGAAATGCTAAAAGAATATTGCATAATTACACAACAGAAATCTTATTGAAAGAAGAAAATGTTCACAGTACAGTTGCACTTGATGCAGAACGTGGGTTTCAGTTATCACTGAATGCTAAAAGACACACATTGTACTAAAGGTGTTTACCAAGAGATGTGGTGCTGTTGGCCAGTTTGGCTCACTTCAAAAAGGGTTGCATCAGTTCCTGGAAGTCATAGAGAGCAATGACTATTAGCTTTTAAGAAAGTGACCACGTCTCAAGACTATTTGCTGGTAGACTTGTCAGCTACCAGGATAGACCTGGTGAGAAAAAATATACAGGGGTAATGTGTGAAGATGACTCTTTCTCTTTGTCATTTGCTTTAGTAGCTAAGAAAGAGGCATGTTCTTGCCCATTCTCAAGGGCAAAGAGATGGTACAAGACTTGGCATGGTGTCCCCATATCACAAGATGAAGATAAGTAAGTTTTGAATATTTAATTGGCCAAAATAAATCTGGGAAAAATGCAAGGTTTATGAAAACCTGCATGGTATAATATAATATAAGATTGAGGGAACTTCAGGGAAATTGAGGATAGAATGTGATAAAACTCTTCAAATACTGAAGAGATGTCACACAAGAGAAGGCCATGACCTACTCTTCATCAACTCAAAAAGCAGAACACAGAATAATCATTCTGAGTTACTGATTGAAACCACCAATGGCTAGTAAGATACTGGAGTTCTCATTTACTTGATCTGTTCAAGAAGATTTTGGGTAGCTGTAGTTGTGCATGATTTCTTTTGGATGCATCCACCCAACAGATTGGATTCAATGGCCTAAATGGTGCCACCTAATTCTACTATTAAATATATGATGCATTAATATTTTACTGTCTTTAGGCAAATAAAAGGCTTGAGCTTCACTGAAAAAAAAGAAAAAGCACAATGCTCCCTCTCCATCTTCCCCCTCCCAAAAAATAAAATAAAATAGTGGTTTTGTTGACATGTAATGGAGCACAGGCCAGTATAGGAATATTAATGAAGCATGGTGTCCAGAAGTATGAAAACACATTTAAAACATAGACTGAGTTATTGCAATTCAATTCCATGAATAAAATATTCTCTTTAAAAAACTGCAGAGAAGAAATCCTGCATTTTCGCTATGTTTGTAACCTGGAGAGATAATGGGGCCATTGTGCTGCTAGAGTATAGTATAGACTTAAGGTCAGATAGCTGGAGGACAAAATGGAGATTAATGGTGTCCTATATTGCAATCTTATGTTTTTGAATCAATTCATTTTTCTTTTACCTAAGAGGTTCTAAAGTATGAAAAAAATAAAGCATATTTCTGCACAAATGGGAAGTGAAGGAGAAAAAGCAAGAGAAAGAGAATGAGAAAAGAAGCAACAGAAGGAAAAGCGAGAAGAAAATAAACAATGGGTAGACCTTATTCACTCATTCTTTCTCTTTCTCAAACAGTTGTATTTGGGTTAGTATAGAAGATTTTAAAAGAAATGAATATTAAACATGATAATTTTATGACATTACTGTATAGGAGTATACTGTACAGTGTAGTTGGCAACAGTTAGTTAATTTTGCCTAGTTTTAAAGGCCTTATAGCACAAACATTACCTGGAAGACGATGACACAAATGAAGAAAACTCTCTATGCATTAATAGAGTATCAAAGCAATATCTTTTCTTCTAAATTAGAAAAGTTATACATTACTGGTCCTCAGGTTACAACCATTAATTCAGTGACCATTCAAACTTATGATGATACTTACAATTAGTCTTTGGAGTACCAACTGTCTCAGAGCCTCTTGGGAACTGGCTTGCAGTTAGTGTTGCAACAAGTCACAGTCACATGACTGCAATTTCCAGGGTTTGCTGCTGGTTTCTGGAAAGCAAAGTCAATAGGAAAGCCAGCAAGAAACTGGAAGTTGTAGTCACGTGAACTCCTTGCTTAATGACCTGTGTGGTCCTTGCTTAATAACTGCAGCTGGGACTCCTTAAGATGCTGGTGGTTAAGGAATGTGATATCCATGACCACACCTTTTAGTGAAAGCTATTTTTGTCTCAATGGCTGTTTAATCCAAGGGCTATCTGCATGTATTACCTCAGTCTGGGAAAACTGTTGAAGAACCACATAACTGGAGAGAGAAAAAATTGTTCCTATCCTCAAAAAGGGTGAAAAGGAAGATCTATCACCACTCTAAAACTGCTGCATGGGAATATTCTAGACCATATAATAAATAGATCAATCTGTAACCATCTTGAAGATCATTTGGAAAAGTCAACATGGATTTGCCAAGGACAAATCATGCCAGACCAATCTTATCTCATGTTTGGATTGTACAGATGGAAGCAATAGGTAGAATGAATTATGGAGCCACTAAATGTTCCAAATTAATATATCATGAGGACAATAGATCATAGGGAAAGGTAGACTAGAAGAAACAGAAGCTGAAATTAAAACTGCAGGTAGAAACATAAAGAACATCAGATTTGCAGATAAATACATCTTTGATGACTGGAAATGAGGAATTAGTTGTTGAGGGTGAAAGAAGGGAGGGCAGAAGCTGATCCACTGCATGAAACAACAACAGCTGCAACAGCAACTGCAGGTCAACAACCAATGCAAATCCAATACAAATAGACAAAAAAAGTTGTAATAATAACATATCTTCCGAGATTAAACAAATTCACAGGGAAATATCAACACAGCCAAGAATTAAAGAAATGTCTGCTACTTGGAAGAAAAATAATGAGAGCCATAGACAAACATTAAAGTGTGGATAATCACACTGACCACAGACATCTGCAATGTCTGAGCTATTATTTTCTCAGTTGTAACATAAGCTGTGAAAACTGAACCATTAAAAAAGTCTGAAAAGAGAAAAAGTTTATGTCTTTGAATCATAGTGCTGTAGAATATAATTAAAAATACTTGGACTGCAGGCACAGCATATCATTTAAAAACCAGAGTGTTAATTGGAAAAACTGTTAATAAAGTTAAAATTAAGACAAGAGACATTTGAGAATAGCTTGACACTTGGAAAAAAAAACCTTTAAAACGGTTGGAAAAGAGGCTGACAAACATACATTTAGGACTCAAAAAACTTAAAGATTATTTCTCAATAATCTTTAAGAAATTATGTTTATCAGGTCAGAAAAAGATAGACTGAATGAAGAACTGTATTTGAACTGCAAAATCAGAATGATACTAGATGGGAATAAGGTGGTATAGAAAAGTCAAACTTTCTGTAGCCCCCTAGTGGTTATCAATATTTCTTAGTCTAGCAATGGAAGCCAAAGCATTGTCTGAGGATGCTCACAATGATAGCTTAGCACTAAATTCTAAGGTTCAAATAGAACAGAATTAGAAGAGATGTTGCAGCAACAATACATCCAGCAACAGTAAATTCAAAGAAAAATCTTGGCAATTTTAGTATTTCAAAATATCAAAAACTTTCTCTAGGGCAGGAGTGTCAAACACATGTTGTCATGGCAGCGTCAAGTGAGGTATCGCAACTTTTCCTCCCTTCGCTAAACCAGGCATGGGCATGGCCAGCGTGTGACGCATCTGGCCCGTGGGCCGTGAGTTAGACAGCCCTGCTCTAGGACAAGAAAAATTCAAAAAATTGAAATGGTGTAACACAGAACACTCATGGGCCCATATAGCTATTTGTGTTTTATAAAACTGCAGTGCTGAATCTCCATAGCAAAATAATCAAATAACAGAAGGACAACTTTCCACCAAACTTGGGAATGGGAAAAAATGCATTAAACATTTTTGTTATAGCATATTAGTTCACATCAGAAAATCATGGACCATATTTCCAGTGACATCATTACAAACAAACCTCAATAAAAAAACAAAAACACACCCACAATCCTGATGTCTTCAGCTGATACAATGGAAATATTTGTATTAATAATCCGAAAATGTTGCTGATCTTGATTTAAATTAATAATGATTTTACACCAACAATGCTTGGTAAATTATATTCATAATCACTTGAGCTAAAGGTTTGTATGGAAAGCACTTTGCTAATTAATTCAGCAATTGCTAATTACATTGAAATTTCAGTATATTAATCAAATGTTTATTTTGTAATGTTGCTATATTAATGCTAGTGCTTTATTTATCACATGATGGTTTATACTAAAATGCTATCCTCAGAAGTTTAATTTTATGTAATACCATGTTGCTAATCCAGTATCTCATTCTATATTTATTAATCAGAAACATCAATTTATTTTTTTAAACAACCTTGAATATATTACATATAATTGAAGCTTTCACAAATATCATTTAATTATAAATCTGGATTTTATTTGTTTTCAGTTATACATGTGCTAATCAAAAGGGGTTTTGGATTTTCAAGAGGATTCTGTAACCTATAAATTTGTAGTCACATGTTGCTTATGGAGGCTGGTGTTCAAGTAGTCCTCACTTATCAACTGCAATAAGAACTGACAACGCTAAGTAGTGCAGTTGTTAAGGGCAACACTATGTGCCATTTCTGGGTACAGTCATTAATTGAATCACCATGGGTTGGTAAATGCAATGTCATATGACAGCAATTTGAGCCTTCGTTTGTGCCTTTCCCCATTGACTTTACTTGTTGGAAATTGATGTGAAAGTTGTAAATGGTGATCACATAATTGCAGGATGCTGTGATTGTTGTAAATACACACCAGTTGCCAAGTGGCCAAATTGCAATTATCTGACCTCAGGGATGCTGTTATGACTGGCATTTGGAAGACCAGTTGTAAGTCTCTATTTTCAGATGTCACAATTTTGAATAGTATGAGTAGTTGGTAAGCAAGAAATACCTATCATGGTTAAAGCATGAGGCTATAAATGGAGATACCATGAATTCTAGTCTTCTCCTAGGCTAAGACCAGCCTTCTCTCTCTCAGCCTAGAAAGGAAGCTATGGCAAACCCCTTCCAAAAAATCTTGCCAGAAAACTTCAGGAACATGTCCAAGCAGTACCCAGGAAGCAAAAATTGATGGACGGATGGACGGACAGACTGACAAGAAAGAAAGAAAAACGAAAGAAAGAAAGAAAGAAAGAAAGAAAGAAAGAAAGAAAGAAAGAAAGAAAGAAAGAAAGACAGACAGACCATAGGCTTACACTATGAGATTTTTCGAGATTTAAGATGACGAGAAGAATAATTTAAAAAGAATACCTGCACATTCTTCTACGAGAACAAGATTATCATATAAAAAGACCATAAATAAACTTCTCAGCATATTTTAGAATGTGCTTAGATAACAATGGGGGTGGTGGTGTCTGAACATTATCTACATGGAATGAAGGCAGAAAGAAAAAGTAATATGAAGCAATGCTCCAGGGAATCTCAGCAATGTCCACAATTGTGGAACTGTCAAAGAGCAACCCAAGGGAAGAACTGTGACCTTTATTTTGTTTTATTTTATTTTTAAAGAATGCAGGAGTTCTGAAAATTTGTATCCTCCCATAAGAATATCCAGCTGCTTTCATAAAAAGAATCTGACATCTAATTCTATTTCCATTTACTGGTGTTAGCTTTTATTAAAGAGTGGCCTTTAAAGAAATATTCATAATGTTAAAACACAAACAAAAGCTTTTCATTCCTAGCATGTCAGTCTTCCATTTCCCAGGGGGATCTCCAGTTATTGGGATTGAATATTACGCTTAGAAATCTTGCTTGGTAAAATCTTTTTCATGTTTTAGTTTCTGGAAAAACAAATTCACCTCTTAAACTTGGAACATCATTCTGAGATTGGATGTTGAGTTTATTATCCTTCCATTATGATATATTGGAAAACAATTCCTACTGGGTGTTATTGCATTTGTACTCCAATAGCAAACTGTCCAGAGGAATGTGTTACAAGTAATATGAGGTAATATGTCATCTTAGATAGTTCACCGCGGAAGGTTGTACAATTTGTGACCGGATGAACTGAATGTATTCCACTTCGCTTCACCGGGAATTCAAAACTTGATTTTGCTGTTCTTTGTGGAGTATATTATATTTCTTGTTGTTCTTTTTATTGTTTTCTTTTTTGTGTCCTTTCTGAGTTGATAAATATGATGAGATTATCAAGCAAGTGATAGATCTCAGTTATGGCGAAATAAATGAATTGCATATTTTGCAGAACAGGTACATCATAAGATTATGGCAAAAGAGTTTTATAGGCAGTAATGCAGTATATCTGGATTAAAGAAAAAGTATTAAGCTATGTAGCAAGCCTATTGAAAACAAAGTTCAAATTAATTATAATCAATATTTCCACATATTGCGTGTTTAGACATGTATATATAAGAGTGTACATATAAATTGAAAAGCCAGAAACTTTATGAATGCAAATTGATAAATATAAATGAACATATCCTTTCTCTCTTTTTCCCAGCATGTATTGACATACAGATCTTTTAAAACTCCAACAATATGTTACATACCTTTTCATGATATATAAAATGTAGAGTAGGAATAGGAATGTGGAAAGCAAGGAGATTGTAAAGCTATGGGAACAATAATTGTATTTGACAAACAGGACAATAATATTCCTTTAGCTGCCTTTTAACTTGATTGCTGTGTCCCTACTCCACCAAAGTTGTGTCACAGGTTCTTTTGGATTCAGAATGGTGTTAAATAAAAGTTTGTTCAAGAATTCAAGACAACATACCATCTCTACTAGTTATGGGACTGCCAAAAGATGACAATGGATGGGCCTCTTCAAAATCAGCAAGCATATAGTATTCTCCCAATCAGGCTTGCTTGAAAGTTCTATCTTGTGAGGATTTCTGATCAACTTACACAGGCTATGTACCACCAGTGCTTACAATGGTCTCATTTAATTGGATTTTACCAAGGACAACAAGGGTATCTTTATGTTACTTTGGAAAGCATTAGTTCTTTTGGCCATCAATGAGATCAGGAGATTCAAGGTTATGGATTCCTGCAAAACTGAGACCATAATTTGTTTATACCAGGTGAAAATAGGACCATCTCAATGTTAAGTATTGATTTCTAAAAGTTTTTGGATTGATGGTGAAAAAGATCATTCTATTCTACAATTAGAACAGTGCAAAACAAAACATGATCCAAGGATAATTTTTAATTACTAAAATAAATGCTTGCTTACTGTAATTCTGTATTACATATTCAACTGTTACATAGGAATATAAAGTTCCATGTACTATGCATCCAAGAGAAAAGGAAACACACTACTATTGAAGTAGTCCTTGCCAATCTTCAAATAAAATTATGAGCATTAAATAGTTAGATAAGTGCTAGAAACTGTAGCCCACTCACTGTAATATTTTATTCCTGTTTGCTTGTTTGACAAGAATTTTAAAAATAAATTCTCATTCATCAAATTGAATGAGAACTGATTTAAAAAATGCAGAACAGAGTCCATGCTCTGTTGTATAAATGGTAATCTGTCTTTCTAAATTCAATGCAAGAATCAACACCTTTCTCTTTCTTATTTATTGACCACATCATTTTGCTCTATTCTGGCAAATGTCAAATACAATACACTAAAATTATAGGGTAAGGGATGTTAAGGTTCAGGAAAAAATAGATTATTAAATTCAACCACCACGCCTAACACAGCCTGTTACATAAACAGAGATATTCTTCAACAGAAATTTGAACACAGTAGTAGTTTCAAATATAATATACACCCATAATACTTTTTCAAAACCTGTATTGTTCATGTAGCCAGATAACTTTCAAGATTGCCTCTGACTGCTAATTGTAATTCAGCGCAATTGTGAATTAGTGAGTGTGTGAGCATCAGGTATGTTATAGTTTATTCAGATCCAGTACCAGTAAATGAAATCAGCTCAGTCAAATAATAGTGTCAGGCAGAGTAAATGCCTGATTGCCTTTTATCTGTCAAAACACACATTAACATCACCAGTGCCAGAATTATTATCTGAAGCCACAGCAGCATTTGTCTGCTTTCAAAAGGGATTTTATTCTTAGATAGTCTCACTAAGATTAGGGAAGATTAGGGTTTTTTCCACAGCACAGCCCTCAGCTGCTCATCTTTCATGTATAAACCAACTGGAAACAAAACTTGTTTAAGAAATCCCTTTCCAAATTTCAATATCTTTCCCAACTTTGGCTACAGTGTTAGCCAGACCTTCTATCTGGATTACAGTTCACACGGTCTCAATTTTGTACCTTCCCCTGCTTTTTTTTCCCTCTCAGCCATGCCAGGAAAGCAAACAGCAATTGCTTTCCCTTATGTGAATAAGACTTTCGATTCCATATACAGTGGTACCTTGGTACTCATTGTTAATTGGTTCTGGGAGACACACGAGTACCAAAAACAATGAGTACAAAACGCATTTTCCCCATAAAGAATAATGTAGTGACTCACAAGGCAGCTGATGCTGACAAGTTTTAGCTTGTGTATTGAATACCAAACAAATGATGAGTACCGGGACAAAATTTTCATGTCAAAATGTGTTGAGTGCCAAATTCAATAAGTTTCAAAGCAGTTGAGTACCAAGGTACCACTATATCATAGAAGCTTTTGCCTACATGTAAAATATTTCTAGTTATAAAAGGTCCAGAGTTGCTTTGGAAATCTGGCAATCATAAATATATTGTAGCTTCAGTGCATCTTAACAAGAGTAGAATATTGGGTGATAACCAAAATCATTCTTTATGGATAGGCTTCCTTTATTTTATTTATAGTGAATAACATTTGTTATGTCTCCTCTTCTTATTTATAGAACAAGTTTTCCATGACCCCAAAATGCATATTTTTAATCAAGCTCTTAATTTCTGCTAGAATGAATAAATTGAAGAAATATATATTAATTAATTGAGGGTGATGTTGAATAACATCATTTATGAACATTAACTTTTTCCCACACAATAGAAGAGAAACCAGGTCATGTTAACCTGTGAATGCATATGCATTGCAAATATCTACTTTGCACTCACATTTATACCAATAGTACCATCATACCAGCCTAAAACATAGAGAACAAGCAGTGCCTTCATTTTCTAAATCTTTACAGGGTTTTATTTTTCCCCATATTTTTAATATCCATATATAAATGCTAACACAAATCCATCAGAGATATACATTGTTACATGGACTGAGCATACTAGTAATATTAAAGGATGAGATACTGATAAATGCTATGTCTTTTCCCACTATTATTCCACTGTAAGCAAAGAAAGTTAAATCAAAATGGAAAAATAACACAAAATAACTTAAACTAAAAGCTCACATTTCCCTACATTTCTACTTAGGCCACTAAACCTATAAAAAGATCTTTATAATTCTTTTCCACTGTACCATTGTAAGTAGTACATTGAATGCCACAGGCATCTTACCATTTCCTGAAACTGAAAACTGACATTACAAATAAGGATCTGTTTCAATGTCACTGCTGATAAAATGACATTCTCTTGTGCAGGTTTCTTAGTAAATGCCAAGAGACTAATTGTAGCAGAGTAGTTTTGTACCATATCTTAGGAATCACTTCATAATTCTCAGATAGAAACTGGAGTACATCTTGTTAGATAAGCCTTCCAGACAGAATGAACAGACCCAATTAACATAATATCATTGGCAATTCCTTTTTATGCATAAAAATATTTTCAAAAGAAAATGAAACACATCTAAAACCTATGAACCACAGCATAATTTTGGGAGGCCTTTGGACTGTCTTTAAGGCTTCTGAAAACGAACAATTCAGATCTCTGGCTTCTCATCTTCTGTGAGGGGAGGGAGATAGGATGTATTTTATTTTTATATACAAGTATTTGTGTTTTGGATTTATTAATCAATCCCAATTTATAAAGAAACTGGGTGGTTTATAATATGTCCAATACATCTGTTAAAACAAAACATTTTTTAAAAGAATGATAGGGCTATGATCACCATGACAGTTCAAAAAAAACCCCTAACTATTGGTCTGACTGATGCTAATATTATATACTAATGTTATATACAATATACTCCAGCTGCTGTGGCCTAGAGGTGGAGCTCTTGCCTCACAATCAGGAGTTCGATCCTAGGTAGAGGCAGATATAAGAGTCTCCTGCTTGGGCAGGGGGTTGGACTAGATGACCTGCAAGGTCCCTTCCAACTCTGTTAATACATATAGGGTTAGGGTTAGACATCATTTCCTAACTCAGCCTCTTTTTCTCTGCTATATATAATTTTCCCCCTCATTTTGGTGCCCTCGATTAAATTGAGACTCCAATTCCAAGAAACTTCAGACATGCTGAAAAGCCAAGAAAAATCTGGAGTTGTAGTTCCAACACACTGAAAGTGGGAAAGCCTGCTAAATATCTTAATGCTCTGAGGGTTTTCTGATAGGAGGGCTCTTACCACTATCCTCGTTACACCTGTCTCTCAATCTTCTGTCTTTTTCTCTTTAACCAATTTTGGGATGAAAAGAAAGAACATAAAAGAGAGGAGGAGAAAAGACTATTTCCCAGTGGCTATTCTTAGCTTGTGCATGTAATTTAAAAACCTCTTTTTGGAGGGTGGGAGGAAAGAACGCCATCAGCTAATCTCAACCCCCTCTTCCCAATTCCTGATGTCAAAAACATTTTTTCTTCAGTGGCAGTGTTGCCATGAAGACACAAAGCTTGACATAATTACAAAAGGCGAATTGCCAAATCTATAACCCTGGCTACCGGTCTATTATTATCTTTTTGGAAGTGGAGGGGTATCAACTGAATATCAGCATTGTTAAAAAAAGAATGTCAGCCTAAAGGACACGACCCTTTTTCTACAATATTTATAGCAATAGTTAAAAGTGGAGCAGGAAGAACAGATAAATCAATGCTGATTAGCAATGAAATATTTTCCAGGGAAGGATTTGTTAATCCAGGCCAAGTGGACCATTATAGAAAGGTATTGATCACAACATCATTGGCCAAAGGAAGCAGCAACTCCATTCAGAGTTTTCAATTAAGAGAGGTCGATTGGGAGAGAGGACTCTGGCTTCCTTCTGTCTCCATGACAGATCAACTCAGGTTTGTGAAGCAAATGAGCAGGGTTTATTGCTCGTTCAGTCGGAGAAGAGAACTCCTTGCCTAGGCATAAAAACAGTATGCAGATGGCATTGTTTATCTTTTTATTTTAGCTATTTGTTTCAAGTGCTCAGATGGGATAAGTACTCAAGCGTCTGCTTGTTTTTGTTCTCAATATTTGCATTAAAGACTTGGTTGAGCAAGGCGATTGGCTTCATAAGGGATTATTCCAGCATCAGAGTTATGGTTTTAAACTTGCCATCCTGGTATTTCCTGATATTTCCTCGCGGCATTGTTCTTCCTAATAACTGACCATGCGGTCTTTGTTCTGGCCAGTTTGTTGTATATGGACTCCTTGTTTAGCAACTGTTAACAGTTAGGATGGTGTTCAAAAAACAACTTTGAAGATTTTACAGTATCCTTCCCCTGCTATGCCCACCAAGTCATGCCTACAGAACCGTTAGTAAAATTTTTTGAATCATACCACTGAGCGATATATAAGTCTAAGTGCTATTGCTGTTAAAAACTGCCCTCTGTTAATATAGCAGTTTTATTTATTTAAAACATTTATATAGCTGCCTATGCAGACTGAACTCTGGACGACTTCCAACCAGCAGTTAAAACATCACTATATACCATTAATGCATTCAGATTTCTATTAAAAGCACAAACATTAAAATTTGACACCGTTGTTAAATTTTCACATGCAGTCTATCAGTAAGTCATTTTGTCAATCTCACCCACTCCCAGCACTTGGGGGAAAAGCCACATTTTAAGTGTTTTACAGAAGGTTGGGAGAATGTTGGCCTGCCGAACTTCAGGAGGAAGGGTGTTGCATAGAGAATAGAATAGAATAGAATAGAATAGAATAGAATAGAATAGAATAGAATAGGATTCTTTATTGGCCAAGTGTGATT
>JANHGD010002665.1:0-12341 GCA_027560375.1 Imantodes cenchoa
CGGCAATGCCCTCCCCCCCGGGATGCCTGCTGACCACCTCCCCCCCCCCCCCCTGCCCTCCACACGCATATGCACAACCTCTATGCTCCCCCGCACATGCGCACAGGCTTCACGGAAGCTTCCGAACTTCCGGTTGGACCGTTGGGCCGTTTTTCACCATCCCCAGGCTTTAGGAGGCTGGGAAGAGTGAAAACAGCCAAAAAGAAGGCTGTAAATCAGCTAGACAGCCCATGCATGCACGCTGGAGCTGACATAGGGCAACGCCTCGCGTGCACTCAGATATGGCTCCGTGTGCCACGCGTGCCATAGGTTCACCATCACTGGCCTAGGAGGTGATACAATAAAACATCTAAAATGAATTTTCTTTCTTTCTTTCTTTTTCTAAATTTGGGCCAATGCAAAGACACTTGTTCCTGGTTTGAACTCGAGGCTTTTCAAACATCTCTGCTGGTTAATGCCTACAATGCAGTTTTGAAATAAAATATCAAGCATCTAAACTGTATCTTGATTTTTAAAATCAAATTGGCATTACTTGGAGCAAAATCTCATTGGCATGAACTAGGTCTCTTCCCTCAAAGGTTGTCATCTAGCAGGTCCAATGAAGTATGCCTTTGTCATTGAAATGGCCCTATTCTGTGGAACACCTTTCCCATGGGATTTGACAGATGCTCTCCCTTTTTTGATTTCCAGAAAGTTCTAAATAGCTGGCTTTTCCCACAAGCACGGGGATAGGATGAAGTTGGAGCCCAGGGCCCATATTTTGGTGATATATTGGAGAATATTGGGTTCTATTACTGTTTCTGGAGTTTTAGTATTGTTGAGAACTATGGCTCATAAGATGGGTGGTCGTATTTTAAAAATAAATATATAAATATGAGATCATTATCATTGTAGATTACTATTCTAGCAAGGTTTGAAGTGGCTCATATTAATTTATGATGACAAAATCTTGAGATCCAGATGTGGTTTATAGATCAGACTGAGGGAAATCATATCCAGATCTTCATTTAGCCTTAAAGCTTGCTACAGAACTAAGCCCAACACATCTTTTTGTTACAAAGCTAAAATGGAGGGAATAGGTTGCATATTGTATCTTAAGCTCCTTGAAGAAGGAACAGACATATCTATCTAAAATAAATTAAAACATTACCTTTTCCCCTAGCTAACAGTGTGGGGGGAAATCATTTAAAAGCTCTCTTGCATGTATTATCTTATGTAAATGTAAATAGCTTTCAAATAAGGCAAAGTTGTGCACAGTAATGGATCTTACAATCTCAGTCCATCAACATTAAGCTGGGCCTGAAAGCCAGGTTAAGCTTCCTAATCTTTTATATTCGGAAGTGTTTAGAACACACAACCATAAAATCTCAAAAGTGGGTTGCCTCTGTCAGCAGAAAAGACAAAAATATTCATCACGTACCCTTCTCCAAGGCTGAAACTGTTTGGAGAGCTGTTGTAATTTGGAGATGGAGTGTTGTTCACTTGATAAGGTACATCTGGCCATGGGGAACACTGTGCAAACAAGACCAAGGTGTTGAGAAAGAAAATCCCAAAATGCAATCTCATTCTATTTTAAAACTAGCTTTTGTTGGATCATCAATAGCAAAAATATATTTATTATCACCTACGTGCATTCTGAACTTATCTGATTTCCAACAGTGATTGATTGTATATGCACTAGAATTCAAGCAGCTACTCAAATGTTAAGCATAAGCAGGGAAATAACCTACAATTAGTTTCCTAGCACTGTGGATTTGTACATGATGGAACAAATAAAAAGCCCTACTTCAATTGTATATTCAGTGAGAAAAAGGGCTGCCAATTTATAAATACACACTAGAATATAATACATTTCAAGCCCTCTTTACTACACATAACCATGTTATACTTAATATATGCAGAGTGGAACCAATTGTATTGGTTCTTGCCATTCCATTGGATTATTTCAGAGACGTGGAGAGGGGGGATCTGCTGCTTTAACAGCCTATCCTCCATACTAACCTACCCAGGCTTCATGCTCTGGAGAGTCCACAGCATGATACCATAGTCTTTCGAGACTGAAGGATGCCAATGCAGGATGCCACCCAACTCCGCAGGGACTCTAGGCGGCTTACAACATAATAAAAGCAATTGCAAATAACGATAAAAGATTAAAAATAACATTTAAAAAGCATTTAAAAACAGTTAAAATAAATATATATAAATGGCACATTGTTCTACGTGTATGTTGAATCCTAACATATTGCTTAATACTGCTCTGTGCTAGGACGATAGAAGTCTCCATTCATTGAGAAGACAGCTGAATCAAGATGGAATTCAAGGATACATTGACTCATAGGATAGAGGGTGGGGGGAGCAGACACAATGGGAATTGAACGAATTATGGTATACACTGCATCTAAATCAAAGCTATTATGCATTTCTCCAGAAATCAAGTACAAAGACATTAAGATCTAAACCAACCAAACTTTTATGCACAAATTAGATACAGATGTAAGATAAACTAAGAAAGAAATCACTTTGTGTTCTGATTGCTTAATCACTGCTGAGATTGTGTCAAAGAAAATCTAGATAGCTGTATTCTACTCAAAGTTATCTGTGTAATTAATTTGAACGTGGGACTTGGATGTCTTCAGTCTTGGCACTCAGAATCAACTCTTTTTCCTCCACGGATTGGCAAATGTTCACTGCTTTATTACAAAACTCACAACAAGATACGGTTGGTAGAGAAATCAATCTGTGGATTGCCTGACCTTTAAACTGATGTTAGCAGAAATTGGTGTCTCTGATTTTCTCAAAGGGAAGAGAGGGAAAAAAATCTTTCTAATGCACCAGAACTAATGCTCACTGGCAATTTCTGAAACCGTAAAAATCAGGTTTGCATGCCATTCAGAGCATCTTATGTTTAACGATTCTAAGAGGTTGAAAGGTATAATTCACTTTTAATGCTATGTATGCCTCATAAGTCTGCCAGGTGCATCTTTTATCCACCAATTTTCTACAGGGAATCCTGTTATAAAAACAATCACATACTGGTTGGGAATGTTCAAGGCTACAGGTGAAAGCTGGATTCTTAACTTTAGTCACTGAAATGCTCCCAAAACTTTTCCAGTATTTGTTTTTCTTGTCGAGACCTGTCATGACGGAGCGAGAATGTCATCCTTTTCCTTGATTTCTCTCTTTCTCTTTTGTCTTTCTCCAAAAGCATATTTCAGATTTGTTATGCTCTTCAAGCTACTTAGAGAAGGGACTGACACTCTTACATGTTGTTCCTAATAAACTATTTACCCCTTCATGTCTGACGTACAGCCTCGGTTTCATGGCTTAAGTGCTGATGATTCCAGACAGATGGATCCAGATTCCTCCTCCGTTTGAGTAGCCTTTCCCGAATTGATTTTGTCTATAATTTCATAACGAGGATGGTGTTATTCATTAACTGAAAAATAGAACTTTGGGATGATCTCAATGTATTAAAAAGCATGATGATTAATGTCACTTATTTTGGAGATGTATAAACAATGGTAGGATACAAGAACAATGACATTTAGTGGAGACAACAGAAAAATACCTGCCGTGTGCAATTGATTCCTCATTAGTTTCAGTATTGTTGTGATTGTCTGAATCCCTAGTTTTTGAATAATGGATGTGACAAGAAAGCACCTACACCCACATATCAGATTTCGTACATGTGGAGGTAATTTAATGACGAGTACCCAAAAAGACAGGGTGAAATTTCGTAATAAATTAATGTGGATTTACTTGGTATGAATAGTTCATGTCCTTATTCAATTAGTGAAAGAAGTGAGGTTTTAGACTAGGTTTGCTGTGGGAAAAAAGCTTGTATTCCTCATTCAGAGAGGCGGGTGCACCAAGCAATTCTTCTCTTCATATGCTGCCATGTTTAGATTCATCATCGTCTCTCTATCAAGTCCACAGACCATATGCAAAGAAATGAAAGTGTAAATGGAGGAAAACACAGAGAATATTTAAAAATTGGTTCTCCTTCCTTTCCGGCATTTTGAAAGGTGGTTAAATCAATTCTGTTCTATCACGCTTTCAGTATGAGCTGTTTTATGTCACGTTAGCTAGACGGCTGTATTTTCTATTACAATTCTAGGAGTGCTTTTTCCCCGTTTGTATAATCATCGCTCTATTGTATACCTGCCGGAGACTACAGTGAAGGGCCAGCTACAGAATTGTAAATAATAAACAAATAACCAAACATTTTTGTTCCAGATTGCTTCTTAAATAGATCATGGCATCAAACCTGCTGTAGCAATGCAACAAGTAGTTATTTGGCTTTTGTGCCTAATAATGGCCAGTTGGTCTAGTGGTTAAGCCACCAGGTTAGGAACCAGGAGGTGGTGAGTTCCAGTCCCAATGTAGGCAGGAAAAACTCACTGGCTGACTTTGGGCCAATCATTCTCTCTCAGCCCAGCCCACCTTACAGGGTTGTCATTATGGAGAAAACAGGAAGAGAAAGGTCTGTTCACTGCCTTGAATTATTTATAAAAATAAAAAGGCGGGATTAAAAAAAAATTAAAAAATGAGATAATTAATCTGTATTTAAATACCTCAAAAGTTATTTGGAAAAATTCAAGCATGCTATCTATATCTTTAGAAAAGATAAGCTTTCTATGCTAAGGATATCATAGCAATTTATAACTGAATCCCAGACAATGTATTTGTAATAAAAAGCTTCATCCTAAACTCTTTGGTGTTCTTGTTATGCCTCAATAACAGCAATGTCAACATTGACTTTGTCAGAGGGAAAAGTTGGCCTCTTGCTGTCTTGACCACCATAGAGAGAAGCGATCTGCAGAGTTCTTCCCAGATATTTTTCCTCCCTCTTTCTCTGCCTTGATTAGGCCCAGGGTGGTCACCCACTTGATTCCTGGTGACATTGCAGACACGTCCAGATCATTTTGTTAGCAACTGTACAGGAGGTCCACCATTATGTTCTTTCAGGATGTTATTCCAGCTCCTCGGTCTATCCTATCGACCCTTGAGGTCGCGTATCCAAATATTTACCAGAATCGATGGGCCTGTCTTGCTGCTGAGTCAAAGAGGAAAAGGGGGACTTTCTTGTGGCCACATTAAACCGCATGGCTCCCATCCTTGAGTTGGCAACATAAATTGTGGGGCCCCCGTGGCTAAGGGGCTGTTCTTGAAGTCTTAATGCAGGAATCTGAGCCTTCTTTTCGTCCCAGTTCAAAAATAGCCCCAGTCCCTCCCCATAGCGCGTGAAGGAATGGGGTGAAGGGCTTCAGATGCTCTCTCGCTGGTCAGCCTGAACGAATGATGTGCATAACCACACATTGTAGGATTACAATAGCAATGAATAAAACAACACTGAGTTGGGATGGGATGTGTTCCTTCTCCCTCCCTCTGCCTCTCCCTCCCTCTCCTATGTCCTTCCAAGGTCAAATGGAAAGTTGGCTTCCCATAGACCCATCGGGAGAACAATAATTCTATAGCAAAGAGAGAATGTTGGGAAAACGGAGAGAGAAGAAGGAAAATTCCCATGTGTGACTCTGCGGCACCATCCAAACTTCTGGTCTGAATTGCAGCCTAAAGCAAAATGGAGGCGAAGAGAGTTCTCACGACAATCCAGGTGATCATGGAAGGGCAGCTAAGAGGATTTTCCATACATCTTTTCTGTGTCTACTATTCCGAATTAATGGAATCAGGTATTGTATCCTTCATCGTGGGTAAAACTCTGGATCTCTCCTCTGCAAACGCATTAATTCAACTCCATTGATGTTCAGATATTTTAATTTTAAAATATCTTATTAGTATCAGAGAAAACCAAAGAACAACTTTAATATTTAAAATGGTTTTAACCAAACCAGCTTGAATCCATAAAATTGTTCTGAAAAATATAAGGCACGTTCCGTCTTTCCTAAGCACGTACTTAAGTATCCTGACTTACTTTTAAATAAATATGCATGAGATGAGAACTCCTTTTCAGAAAAACAAAATCAGCACAATGGTTGCTCAACTTTGTTTGGATTATTTTCCCTCTGTGGCAATGTTCAAATGAAAATTACTCATGGTAAATTGCAGTCTTAGTAATTATGACAATGCAGATCCATTTAAAACAAAGTTAAATGCCAGCAGGTCATTAAATTGCCAACGGCTGCCTTCTTCTGTCCTTGGAGTTGTGGTCAGGCCTGTCTGGGGCATTAGGTCAAAACACATCCACACCACCAGCATCTGAGAAGTTCAAAGAGAAAATGAGGAACATCTATATTGCGCTATAAATACAAAAGGCATTCCTCGCCTTTCATATAAGTGGTGATTAAGTTCCATTCGTGACCACAACATACAAGTGTTTGACCTCCAGTGAGAGTCTTAAGTAAGCAAGCTTAAGTTAGCAATTGTAGGCCAAATGTAAGGCAGAAAATAGCATCTCAGTCACAAAGTGAGTTGGCAACATATCCTCACACATCTGTATCTCTGGCATGAAAATGCCAAGCAAACTGTTTTCAAGAGACATGTCCTCATGATGTCACCTCCACCTCACCTTCATACATGTCCATTTTAGTTGTCCCACTGTTAATTGTTGTGTGTATATCAAACTGTGATGGTAAACCAGAGGAGACGCAACAAGATTGTTACATAAAAGTTTCTTGAATCCAGGGGAATGAGGAAGTGTGGGACAGAAAGGGACTCAGAGTAACTCTACCTTGATTCTACTAGGTCAGGAAGCAGCAACCTGCGGCTGTGGAGCTGCATGTGGCTCTTTCATCGCTCTGCTGTGACTCCCTGTTGCCAGTCAACTCAACAATTGATAGGGCTTTCAGTTAGGATAGGTAGAGGAAAAAGGATGCTGCAGTAGGAGGAGACTCTATGGTAGGGGAAACCGGACTTCCGGTCAGCTCCAGAATTGAATGGCGGGGCTTCTGGTTAGGCCGTTTGTGGCTCTTTGAGTGTTTAAAGTTGCCGACCCCTGTACTAGGTATAAAGTGAGATGTGTAGAAGAATCGCCGCCCTGAGTCCCTCGGGATAGGGCGGCCTATAAATCCCAATAAATAAATAAAATAATAAATACATCCCTGTAGTAGACTTTCAAGATGTTGTCATATTCCTGTGTCCTACTGGCAATAATGATCTCTTCAAAAATCTAGATGGTTCTTGTTTCTTGAGCTTCCTGAGTCTGAACAATCCATGGTGCCCCGTTTGATATGGCTGGTTCTTTGCATGGATTGGTACCATCCGACTGGACTTTAAAGGGTGCTGCAGCCCTCCTCCCAATCCAGTTACTCAACCCAAAGGACAGTCTGGCTGGACTGTGAAAGATCAGACAACAGCGGTTCACTCTTGGTGCTTTGTGTTTTGGGGGATATACTGTAGCATGCGTGTATATCTAAACAAATAGACATTGATGACTTCCAAGCTCAACTCTGAGCAAGACTGTCTACTCCAGACTGAGTGATGATTGTTCAAGTACTGTGATACTTCGTTTATGACAACCATCAAAGTAGGAATGCTGCCTGTTTAAGAAGTAATTTTTTAATCCCCTGATCAGATTGCAGGGATGTGGGGAAAAAATAAAAATAAAAACTGGAGGTTGAAGTAGTAACCCATTTGGAATTCAGGTACTTTCCAGCCTGTGATCCACCATCTGATGTGAGTTAGTTTACAGTTCATGGTGGATTACATCGTCAGCTGATAGATTTCAGCCGCCCTGCTTCAAATTTAAACCGGTATGACTCATAGGGCAAATGGGCTCCATTGCACCTGTCAATCTCCTGAACGTCTCTTTGACAGCTTTGTTTCCAGTAAGTCATTAAAAGTATTTAATAGGCACCAGGGAACTCTGAATATTGTTTTTAAGTTGTGGTGCACTGTTGTCTGAATAAAATCTCATAAAGATAACTGCTCTCTTGAGAGGTACATAATGCTGGGAAGGGTGAAAGGGAAGAGGACAACCAGAAGCAAGGTTGATGGACCGTCATGATGAAGGCACCATTGGGAGTTGGGGCAGACTATTCTGGAAAAAGTCTGTACCAAGGGTTTCCAACCTTGGCATCTTTAAGATTTGTGAACTTTAACTTCCCAAGTTTCATGGCTGGCTGAGGAATTCTGGGAGTTGAAGTCCATAAGTCTTAAAGTCACCAAGATTGGAAAACCTGTGGTCTGTGTGATTGTCATTAACAGTTGACCCTGTCTTGATGATACACAATTAAAGAGGATATGAAAGCTCTGAATGAGCTATAGAGAAGCAACATTTCTGTGGTTGGTAATAAAGTTTGCTTGGTACTGTCTTAGGATATTGTATGCATCCAAGCATGCTAGTTTATAAACCACAATCTGTGACATGGCATTTTGTTTGAACCATGCCAGGTGTGTTTTATCTAATAAGTCATAATAAAATAAATCATCATTTAGCATAATTTGGGAACTCATAAATATTTAGTCCTGTCTGGAAATCTAAATTCAAATAAAATAAAATTGTCTTTATTAAGCAGAAAACACATGATTTATTTTCTTATGCTAATGAAAAGAAATATTTATTTGGAAAAAGAAGTTTGCCATTCCCATGAAAGGAGACCAATCTCAAAAAGCATTTTGTTTACTGATGAGAGAAAAGAGCCCGGGAAAATGGACATATGAAGCATAACAGTTAAGCAGAAAACATAAACAGGTCACCATTTGCTAGGTCTGAATTCCACAAAGAGATCTCGAATTGTAATCAAACCATTGTAAAAAACTGGTTGAGAAACTAGATTTCTAGAACTGTTCATTTATCTCTCATAAGTCTAAAGTAAGCAAACTGTACTGAGGCTTAGTATGATATGTGGCCTAAGCTGGAGATTCTTATTTTAGATGTTCCTGATTCAGTAAACAAAGCAAGCCTCAGAATTTCACAAAGGAATATTTTATAAAGGGTGTGTAATCCTGGTGACTTGTCCTTCCATACTTTCATTTTGATTTTGTTGGGTTTGGGTAGATTTCATTAAAGTTAGAAATTATGTATAGTTTCTATTTCTTCTTATTTATCTCAGCTGAAGATTTGCTTTCATGGGTCTTCATACTTTTAAATTTATGAAATGCTATTCCTCTCATTCAAGGGTTATGATGTGGTCTGCTCAAAACGTTGTCCCATCCGTAACAGGAATTAATCGACTTCTCATTTAAGAATGCATGCAGAAAAATAATGAAAAGGGTTTATAGATACAGCGAGACATGCAAGTTAGTTTCCAGACTCATGAATGCAACTATATCTCCTCCACGCTGTTTCCTGCTTTTTACACCTCTGCTGAATTTCCAGAACAGGAATAGCTGCTTTAGTATCACCGTCCTTATGAAGGTAGACTTGAGTCTCAGCTATTATTTTTAGGAATGGTGCAACAAGAGGCTTCACGGAAAACGTATGTGCAGAAGCATCACTTGGCAATTGTGGGTCACTGTTTTGCAGCAAAGTGAAGAGCTTAGATGAAACAAATGGTGTTGCCTCCAGACCTCATTGAACTTATCTCTAGATTTATGACATAATCTTAGTAGAGCACCCAGTAAAATCTGAAGTAGGGTGTCCAATCATAGGGCTTTTTTAAAGTTGCTAAAGCAAACTTAAGCTATACAATTTGGGATGAGCACCCTTTGAATGGCGTGGGAGCAGGAATGGATTTCCAGAATAAAAAGAATTGCAGACTATAGGAACTCTGTACTACTCAGTTGACCCTGAGGACATAGAAAAGCCTCCAAGTGCTTCAATGACCCTCTAAAAGGATGCAAATGACCAGCTGTCTGCAAGGAGTATCAATCCTTCCGTTCCCCACCATCCAGTTAGAGCTGAAGAAGCTTCTTGGATGAGAAGCGAAACGTCTTCAAAAGAAAAAACCAGAAAGTCCAGTTGCCTCCTGAAAAAGCACCTTTGGGATTTATATCCCAAATGTAAAGATATAGCTTAGGTAAGCAGGATGCTTTGGAAAAAATGCTAATATATTCACTGCAGAGTCTGGATGATGACTGCTTTCCTATGAAATGTGGATTTGGTTGTGTGTTGGCGCCTCTTCAAGTCGTCCTGGACTCTTGGCAACTACTTGCCCAAGTCCCCAAGAATGCCAGTTTCTAGTCTGTTGCCTCCACCAAGCTGTCTCTCTTCTTTGAGTCTCCCTTGACATTTGATGAGTCCCTGCAGTTTTCTTGGCAACATTTCCACCAGTGGTTTGGCATCCTCTTCTTCTTCCCAGGCCTGAGAGAGAGAGACAGAGGCAGTGGCCCAAAGTCAGGCAGCCAACATCCGTGCCCAAGGTTAGAACTCAGTTTCTAACCACTGTATTTAACCACCATAATAAATACGGAATAGTTTGCATAAACCAGAGTTCTCCATGGGAGAGTAAAACATAAAGAAAACCTCTAGATAGTTGGCAAACAGCACCAGGTATGCAGCATCCTGTTTGAGTAGAAGGAGATGGCAGCCGGTTGTTCATTGTCGTTGACCTTTAATTCTACTTTTGGACTGTCTTCCCCCGCCAGGTTATAGGACCGCCAGTGTCATTATTGCCTTGACGGATGGAGAACTCCACGAGGACCTTTTCTTCTATTCTGAACAAGAGGTAGGAGCCTTGCGTTGGAAGTCTGGGATGAGTGGAAGGATGCACCTCAAAGGTTACTCTTACCAGGGAATGGGGACTGTGTCCCCCCTATAAATCCAGAAGCAGGTTGGTTTTAAAATCTCAACTCCTGTTGAAACCTCAATCAAACAATGTCCATGACCTCTTTCTTGATCTAAGCATTTTTTGTGGGAGAGGAGATGGGCAGATCTTCTCCTTTGCAAATAAAAGCCCAGACCTTCTACTTCTGTCTTGGGGTTTTTTAGGAAAGGAAAGGAATGAATTTGTAATGTTAATGTATCTTGGGTTGGCAGAGAGAGAGGGAGAGAGGGAGGGAGAGAGAAAGAGAGAGGGAGGGAGGGAGACCCTCTCAACCCTTTGCTTTTCAGATGCAGAAAGCCGAGGCCTTCCCTGGGAAGGGAGCCCAGGGTGAACCTTATCCACAGGCCAGAACTGAAATGGGCTCATGCCAAGCATGAGGTCCACTGGCAGCTGCCTCTGCTGACGCTTCGCATTTGAGCAAGCGGCGAGATAAAATTAGAACCTGGTTTGTCGCTTGCCCAGATCAAACAGCTGAGAATCAGACTGGGCTTCTCTGCTAAGAGTCACAGGCGGTATGTGCCTTTGGCCCTGCCGCTCAAGTGCCTCCGATAACGTCCACCGGCACACGCATACTTACCATCATGAGCACAGGGCATGCCCGGTCATTCTCACTGGCAAAAACCACGTGGGGGTGGGAAGGAAGTGATGTCCCCATTAAAGATCGGTAACCAAAAAGATGAGAATCTGTTCTCCGCCCTGAGACTTCGGAGGAGACCCCTTTCTCTCATTCCAAAGTCAGCAAGGCCACTAAAGGTAGCCAAACAGCCCGGCCAGTCGGCTGAAGTCTCCCTCGGATGTGACGGCGTCTGAAAGGTAGCCGTTTCCCAGAGGAGGGACGTGGTCCCAGCTCAACCAAGGCCACTTTCTGGGGCTGTCTTTGTTGGCTGTGTCGGAAATGGTTGCTCCGGTGGGCCCTTCGGTGATGGGAGTGGAGGCCAAGTCTAAGTGCCAGCACGCTTCAGGGCTACTCCTGCTTCCTACGGCTGGATTTGCAACAAGACGGATGGATTTGCAACAGCTTCCCCACGGAGGTGTAGCTGCATTTGCTTTATAGTCCAAAGTCTGCAGGGCGGGTTAATCTTTGAAAGTGAAGGCACGCTCGCTTGGCTGAATTGAGTTTTTCTTTGCCCAGAGAACTGGAAACAAGTAAACCTCCTTGGTAGATTTTTCATCTTATCCAAGTAGTTCATTTTACACGGGGACGCTGGCCCAAAATGTGGGCTCTTGGTTCAAGAGGTGAGATCAGCTCTCCGAACACCGCTATTTTCAGTGGTGGAGGGTGGCCCACCCCTCCCCACTGAATTTCATTCACAGAAATGGATTCTCCCTACAAGCTGCCCTGCCTCCCACACCTCCATTCAATTATCTGCAGCCAGCCAGCATCTTTACTCCAGAGTGACTCTGTGAGGTGGGGATGGGATGGGACAGGACGGTATATAAAGACAATAAGTATGGTCGCTAAAAATCACAGAAGGTAACAGCAAAATTCAGTGAGAAGATTTGTGCAAGGAAGGAAAAGGCAAGGTAACCGACCAGCGGGGGTTATGGAAAACTCCCACCCTCAAAACGACGCTATACAGCACTGTAGACCAAGACGACGAGACAGAACAGTTTTTTCCCGAAAGCCATCACTCTGCTAAACCAATAATGCCCTCAATACTGTCAAACTATTCACTG
>JANHGD010002665.1:53656-66025 GCA_027560375.1 Imantodes cenchoa
CCAATAGAAAATGTGCTGCAGGAAACACTATTATTCAGTGTCAGACTACTTTGTGGATAAAGATTAGCTGACCTTTTTTTTTTAAATAGAAAACTGGTATATTCTAGGTAAAAAGGGGAGCCTTTTGCATCCAGCTCAGCTTCTAAGGACTTCATATAGTTTTCTTGGCAGCAAAAGGAAAGTAGTTTGTCTTTGCCTCTTTTCAGGTAGGTTTCAGGAACCTTTTATTGTGCAATTTTTCTCTGCAACCACTGAGGTCCTGTTTAAAAAATGACTTTCTGGGTTAATGTTAAGGGGTTCTAAATATGAAAGTTGTGGGCTTAATACAGTAATGTGGACATTGCCCAGATCTCAAGCTTTAGTTTATAATCCCAGTTATTATCAATAAGATATAAGAAAATAAAGAGGTTTATTGTTCCCTTTATTTTTGATCTCACAATTTTCGGACCATTTGCATGGGAAAGTGTTGATTGAGCAAGTTTAGTGAAGATACCTATTAAAAAGCATGATGAACTAAAATATCAAATAACAAATAAGATGCTGAAAATGATAGTTTATGGTGCTTCAAATATTTAGCGTACATTATTTTAAAGCTGCCAGCACAAATACCACCAGCCCACAATGCAATAAATCAGTGGTTCCCAACTTTTTTCAACATCTATGTCTCATATTCCAAATAAAAGCCATTCTTCCATTTTGGAGATTCATATATTTTAACTGTTGAATTTGCAAATAGTATCAGCTGATATTGTCCTCCTGCTTAAATTCAGGGTACCTTGTGCACTGCAGTATTATTGTGCGAAGCTGTTTAATTGAGAATGTAAAGACTTTTACAGTATATAAGGGTGCTACTGTTAAGAAATGTTCGTTTTCTTGAACACTAAGAATTCAAGGAAACAAGAATTTCACAGATTTCAGTTAAGTGTCTTTAATGCTGGTTTTAGAGTTAAATATAGAATCTGGGAAAATGCAAGACGGATTTCATTTGAGGAAAAGTCTTTCAGAAGCTTTGAAATAATACTGCTCAGGTTTCTGGCTACCCTGACTGAGTTGCCATATAGAAGATGATAGATGTACCCGTCTAGTTCCTTCCTATCTCTTGGGTGTTTATGACTCACATTCCTTCCATTCTTCTCCTGGCCTTCACACAATCTGGCGGGAGGATTAAAGAAGTGAGAGAACCCACTAATCAGAAGTTCCAATCTCTACCATCCACTGGAATCTGGACAGCAATTTCTTAAACCAGCTTTGTGTCAAGCCAGTTTCGACATGGGAGACCATAGCTTAACGTTGCCATTCAGGAAAGTTTTCCACCTCTACACATTCAGGACATTCACAAACTTGAAAAGGAGCTCTTTTCCACTGTGGCTGAAATTCTAATTCAGTTAGTCCAGCTCCATATTTTATGCCTGAAATGTATTTATAGAATAAATTCTGATCTTGCTTATCTATACTAATCCCGGTATTTGCACATGTTTTCAGAACAATGAAGGCATGTGGGTTACATGAAATCTTAGCTGCATTTAAGGTAGATTATCTGGTTTGTAAAATAAATCCCATTCCTCCAAATATGGGTTAATTTAACAGCAGAGCTGATAAAACTTTTCTGTTGAATATCTCCTGATTCGCTATGTTGCGGTTGAGAATTTCAAGGGGTTTTATGGGTTATAAAAAGCAACATTTTGTACAGAATGAGAAGGAACATTTTCTGGGTTTTATAGTAACTTGAACGTGCCCAGTTCTCCAAAACAATCCACTAAATAACTGAGACCAGGAGCTGCTGAATTCTATCAGTATTAAAATTCCACTGATTGCTCAAGAGGACAACTGGGACATTATGTGGATCCAGGACACTGTTTATTGTGGCTGAGCCAAGGTTTAGCTTTGATTGACATGTATCCCTTTATGCATATTCTCCCCCTTCCATTCATAAACATCTCATCAATCTTCTTCTCTCGTCACAGGACTGGCGGAGGGAAGACTGAGGTGACAACACTTCCTGCTTTCTCTCCGAAACTGTGAAGTTCACTTATTTCTCAAAGCCATTAACGGAGGGTCAGAACCTTAGCTAGGCAGCTGGGAGGAGGCATCTCACGTCCGTCCGTGCCACCAAAGGCACCAGCAGTCAATTTCCTGTTGGCCAGCTGATCTTGCAACATGGAAGTGAACTTTGCGTTTCATGCTGTCATCAAGGGCAGGAAATCAAACTGCCTTGTTCCCGTTTATCTAACTGAACTTGTTGATCTTCTAGGTGGGAAAACTGTGTGAAGTTCCCACCTATTTCGCTTGTTAGCTGTTCGGTGATCTTTGGACTACAGGTAACCCACCCAGCCTCTGTAAAGTAACTTCCCAACTTATAAATAGCAAAGCTGAAACAGCAAGCCAGCTGATATTTTTTCTCCCTAGTTCTTCAAAGTTCGTTCTCATTTCTTCTCAGGTATTCATATTTTCACAAAAATATCATGACCTCAGTGCCTTTGCAGAGTGCATTAAATGCCTATTTATTCTTTTAAAAAATGCCTACGCATTTAACACTCAACAGACGCTACTAGGTTCGCTCCTGGTTGATTTTGGGCAGTTTTATATTGATGAGTCGATGGTCTGAAGGGAAGCAGGTCAGATGTGGAGATCTGAAGTAATCAATTCTTAGGTGAGTTTTTGAAAACAAAGAGACTTTTTTCCCCTAGCATTCCCTAGCATTTTTATTAGCAGAGATGATAAGCTATAAAACTGGGTCAAACACAGTTAAGATGCAGATTATTTATTTATTTATGTATTAGAGTTGGAAGGGACCTTGCAGGTCATCTAGTCCAACCACTTGAGCAGGAGTCCCTATACAATTTCGGACAAATGGCAGTCCAATCTTCCCTTGAAAGTCTCGAGTGTTGGGGCGTTCACAATCTCCGCAAGCTAGCTGTTCCACTGGTTGATCGCTCTCGCAGTCAGAAAGTTCCTCCTTATTTCCAGGTTGAATCTCTTCTTGGTTAGCTTCCATCCGTTATTCCTTGTTTGAGGCATTTAAATTATCAAACCAACCTGATTCAAGAACAGAAATCAGTTTGAAAAACTAATTCAAGGTGTAAATGGAATAATTTTTGCACACCCCTAATCAGGTCAACCTGTCCCACTTCTAACTTGTGAGAGACGCAATTGTGGATTTTATGCCCGCTGTCCCCTCTGATTCTCATCACAAAGAATCTTTCAGAAAGAATAATTTCAGTAATTTTGGGAAACTTATTTCCAAAATAAAAGCTGAATAAAGACAAAATATTTCCCTTCTGGTTTTACTGTAGTTCTTAGGTTTTCGGACCATTTCTAATAAAGCAACTTTGTTTTATATCTTAAACGGAAAGTTGTGGCCCCTGAATGTTGACATTCTGGCATATTTGGTAAGATTGCAAGAGGCAAAACTGTTTCCAAACTGTGGCTGAAAACAGGGCAAGAAAACTGCTATAATACAGTAGCATTTGGGCTGAATGACAGGAAGTTCAACAGTTCAAGAGTGGGACAGACTGGAGATGTTTAAAGAGAAAACTGCATGGCCTTCGGTCAGGAATGTTGGAGAAGTGGGTTACTGTCCTGGGAAGAAGGCTGGACAAGATGATCTCCAAGGTCCCTTCCAACTGTAACTTCCATCATTTTAATAGCAATAGCACCTAGACTTATATACCGCTTCATGGTGTTTTCCAGCCCTCTCTAAGTGGTTTACAGAATCAGCATATTGCCCCCAACAATCTGGGTCCTCATTTTATGGCACATCACAAATAGGAAATGAGATTAAGCCAGAGTGAAATGCTCCTGGTTTGCTCATGCCTGTCAGTCATCAGAGAGCCGAACCCACCCGCCTGGATGCCGCCATTTGGGTTCTTTTATCCTCTGCGCATGCACAGAATGCTTTGTGCATGCGCAAAGGGTGAAAGAACCCAAATGGTAGCATCCGAGTGGATGGGCGGAGCCTCATGCTGCCTTCGCGACCGGCTCTCCAATGACCGACAGGCACGCATGAACCAGGAGCATTTCACCCCTGGATTAAACCAAATCGTTGCAGTAAGAGAAAGGTAACACCTCACAGAAATTTGCATGGATGTGAAAGTAAATGGAGACGTTGCAAATATTGATCTGACGATTTCAATGAATTCATCATCCCAAGGTCCTTTGCAGGCCTACACTCAGCTTACTTGAATGGTCTGCACTGAAGAAAGACCCTTTTGCAGCCAGGTCCAGGTCCTAAGAATAACCATCGTAAGCAGGAGATTGGGGTTCATGTTCCAGTGAAGGCTGATGAGAACAGACTCCTAGCCTTACAAAGGGCTCACGGCTACCTCTGCTGCTAAGGGCTCACCCATCAGAAGATCAGGTCTCCAAAATAAAGCATCTATTTTTGTCATTCTCCTGGCTGTATGGAAATATAGGGTTTTGGGATCTCTTTTTCTTTTTTAATTGAGCTGTCTTTGCTCGTTTCCCCCCTTCTAAACCCTCTTAAACATACATTATGCTGTCCAAACAAATTGGAACCGCCTGCTTTAGTTTCTCTTGGCAAATTGTTCTTTTCCTGGAGTGATTCTGGGAGTTTCTTGGCCTGCCATCTGACAGCCTGGTGTCTGTGGTGAATTTTACATTGCATTTTATTACTCCAGTTCTTTTTAAGAAGCCTCTTTTTTATTTTCCTGACATACATATAGGAAAACTTTCCTGACTGTGATTTGAGAGTGCTCTGTGCCGCTTATGCCCTACCTTCTAGTCTCCGATTCCCTGCTTCCTTCTCACGTATCTGGGAGCACAAGCAGAGTCTTTGTGAGGCGTTTCCTTCTTTCAAAGAAAAAACAAGAAGGAGCAAAGGGACGTTATTTGGGCTTCAGCCTGCATCACTTGCCACATGGATTTTGAGCCTTGTATCCAAAGAAGTTCTTCTGGACTTTGAATCCTCATAAATGTGTATTTACAAGAATAAAAATACAGATGGAGAACCCATGGATGGGTGACTTCCATGTCCAGGCATTGTCTTCATGCATTCAATGATAAGTGAGAAAGACCTTAAAAGACCCGGAGAAGAAATGGGGATGGTCAGATAAGAGACGTCATCATAGCCTTCAGCTGCATCATGGGTGGGAAAGGAGGCTCAGAAGGGATTCTCCTGGTTTCTCAAGCTGTAAAGGAAACAGAGGGGAGGATTGTAGACATTCAGCCTTGCAAGACTCTGTGAGTGTAGCTTCACCATAAAGTAGAATTAATTCATTGGGTCACGTTTCCTGCCTGGTTTACCTTAGAAAGCTCACAATATATTTTGAAAAGGAGTTCCAGATAAGTTGCATGGTGAACTATAGAGATTTTTCTTTTTAAAAAATGTGAGTTTTGGGGGAAACTGAAAATAAGGATCTTTGTATATTTTATTCTTGGCTATGGATCACCACTCTGGATGAGATTGAAGAAACCAGCTGCTGCTGTGCCTAAATTAGTGGTGGAGAATTTTGAAAGGACATTTGTGCACTTTTCAGTTGATTAGTGGTCATTGGAAAAATGCTATTTACTCCGACAGTGTGCATTTGGAATCTGGGAACTATTCCCAGGCTTAAGTTCAATACCTGTCTGTGTAATTTACACACCTTGGCTAAAAACCAGGCTAGGAAGGAAAAGAAAACAGTGATGTTCATGTCTAAAGAAGCTACAGTGATTCTCTTTTGAAGTCTTGGACATCTCAAGTAAGGAGGTGAGGGGAAGATGCAACCCAGCTGGGCAAATGCCCATTTCCCTGTCTGTGGTGATTATGTACCACATGTCAACTGATACGAGAATGAAACTTCCGAGTGGGCCAGACAGACAGAAATGCCACCAGGAACTGTGGAGCTAAGTCTCCCCACCCTGGAATTCCATGAGTAAGTAGGCTAAGTCTCTTCCATGCTTCTTTTATTTCTCCATGCCTAGGCCTCCCACTCACGTCCATTCAGAAATGGACCTCAGAGAATTGAGAAAAGCATTCTCCCACATAACTGTGGCTTAGATGTTATCGGTCCTTTCAATAGCTTCTCAGTTCTAAGAATGACTGTTTGCACAACTTTGGGAATGGATTCTGCTTTCAAATCTGCAGACTTGATTGATGTAGACTAGAGAGCCTTCCGGATGAGGTAACCATTAATGTGGGAAATAACAATAGCCAACTTTACCCATGGGCTAGCTTTTACTTCATATATCCCCAAGAATGTATTGGGAATATAATATTACATTTCTCCTCTGAGTATGACACGAAGAAGTGGGGTCCTACGCTGCTTTCATTAACTGGAGACGTTGAGATGGGCCTGCTTACCTGGAAACATTTATCAACTCCAGCCAGCATTTATGTACTTCTTTGCAAAGAACCGTCATTTTCACGAGTTTTAAAAATTTAACGCAAGGTTAGGAGTGTCATGGCTTTTGATGCTTCCCTGCCTCTGATCTTTCTCAGTGGGACTGATATACCAGTAATAGGTTTCATACTGTATCTTCCTTTTGGGGAGGTTTTGAAATAGTTTACCTAAATCTACATATGGCAGCCTGTGGTTGCACAGCAGTAAAATATTACCCAGATCCTCTGAGACTTGGAGAGCACCTTTTATAGTCTTAGGTAACCTCTTCAAAATGTTATTCTTTCTTGACCTTTGCTAAGCATTAGATGAATTGCAAATATACAAATCCCAACGGTACAAACCACCATTATAAACACAAAAGTCATCCTTGAAGTTTCTTGATCTTTAGCTTCTTGGAAAACGTAGTGAGGAGAACAAGGCTGCGATTCTTGCTTCTGTTCTTACAAGGTTCAGGAAACAGGAACACGGTTATCGTCACAGAGATATAATAAGCAGATTTTCAAAATTCTGAAATAAGCCTAGTACAAGACAGAAGATTCCCACCGGATTTTTTTTTTCAAAGTTTGAATTCTGCTGTGACAAACCAGAGACTTGTAAGTAATAGTTATTCAAGAATTATAACAATTGTTACTTTGTGTGCTTTGGGAAAAATAAAGCAGAACACTGTACTTTGTAATTTAGGCAGAAATCAATTGTGAGAAACATTTCACCCTTTCCCTAAATCATTTTAGATGAATGGCTTTGGTTGGCTTGGTTAATTGCAGAGAAAAGGAAGCTGCAGCGTATCAGCACAGCCATCCATAAATGAACCAGCGTTGGGTAGTAACTATGGCAAAGACTGATGGAGATTTTTTTTTTCTTAATCCTGAGAGCCAGTTGGTCTAGTAGTTAAGGCACCAGGCTAGAAAGTGGGAGACCTTGAGTTCAAGTCCTACCTGAGCCAAGAAAGCTGGTTGGTGACTTTGGGCCCATCACTAGGAGTTTCTGAATTCTAGTTCTAGCCACCCTGAGTCCTTTGTGGGAAGGGCGGCATATAAATCCCAATAAATAAATAAATAAATAAATAAATAAATAAATAAATAGTTCCACCTTAGGTATGAAAGCCAATTGGCTGACTTTGGGCCAATTACTAGGAGGCAGTGAGTTCTAATCCCACCTTAGGCACTGGGTGGCTTTGGGCCAGTTTCTCTCTCTCTCAGCCCAACTCACTTCACAAGGTTGTTGTTGCAGGGAAACTTGGAGAAGAAAGGTGTGCTGGATATGTTCACTATCTTGAGTTATTTGTAAAAAGGTAGGATACAAATAAACAAATAGATAAATAAATATGTTGGCACCATGCCCCTCCTATTTTTGTCACAAGTAGGATTGCCATTTCATTCTTTCATCTACCTCGCCCTTACTTTGTGATTGACTAGGAGGCGAATGTGCGCACACTGGATATGGATAACTTGGCTGAAGAGGATTCCTTGGCCTTATGGATCCCATGTGAGGCAGACAAGTCCATTGGGCCATAAATAAAAATGGCTTTATTGAAGAGAAGGAATGATCCCCAGCAATGTTGAGCTTTGGGCTATTTGCCTTTCCCGCAAACGATGGCCTAACACACATGCTTCTGTCAGTGGCCGGAGATGACCTCAGTGAAACAATCTGGAGATGTTTACAGCAACCTGAGGGGAAAAGATGCCCAGGAGAGGATCTGGAAGAGCCTCAAACTGACCATTGCTAGTCTCCTGGGATAGAGAAGGGAGAGGAGAGTAAATGCAGTCAAGCTTGTAATAACTACTTATTTCAATAAAGTATAGTTGCAGCTTTCTCATGAATTCTGTTTCCAGCTCAGGTGGGGAATGGGTAGCTCTTTAGTTCCTGAGCTACACAGCTCAACATCTTTCATTGCCCAGAGGATCATTGGTAGCCCCCTCCCCTCTTCGGAAGAGCTTTATAGCTCCCACTGCCTTAAAAAGTTCAAAACATCCTTAAAGATCTAACTCATCCTGGGCACCCCTTTTTTGAACTGTTACCATCTGGCAGGCGGTACAGGACAATAAAAACAAGGGCAAATAGGCTGAAAAACAGCTTCTATCCCAGAGCAGTAACTATACTAAATTCTACTGTATAGTGCAATGTTCATGCAATATCGGTTTTCAATTCAATTGTATCAAATGTGAAGGATGTGTATTTGTGTTTTATTTTTATAATTATAATGTACACTGAAGATGGTGTTTAATTTCGTTGTATGAGGTGCAGTGACAATAAAGTAAACTAAACTATTGGTCACTGAACAGGTCCTTGGGTAACAATGGTAATTGGGACCAGAATTTCTATTACTAAGCAATGCAATTGTAAAACACGACATCACATGACCATGAGGTTTAGAGATGACAATCCTGGCAGTCCCCATTGCTGTCATTAAATGAGGATGATGGATCATGAAGCAAGGATCAAATGTAACTACAACTTGCTACTTCCTGCAGGTTTCCAAAAAGCAAAGTCAATGGGGAAGCCGGCATGAAGTTACTAGTCACAATCACTAGAAGCCTTTCCTTTTTAGGTGGCCAGTTGGACAAGAGTTACAAGTGGGCAGTTAATTGCTATGCAATGCAGGTGGGTGAGACGATTGTGGGTGGGTACTATGAGCAGGCACACAAGTGGGTTCTAGAGGCGGGCAGGCGGGCATGTAGTTGGGTGCTATAGGTAGGTACAAGTGGGCAGGGGCTGCTATATGTGGGTGTGAATCAGACTGCAAAACACAACTGTTTAATGCATTAGTTATAATGACCTAACATTAGTGTTTGCTTAACAATAATTAACCTCATGCTCGGTATATTAGCATATCAAATCTATACTTTCATTAGCTCTCTGTATTTTAAAGTAAAATTAGAAAGATAATTATGAGTCTCTTTCTACAAAGGTAAAATGAAAAGAGCTTTAATATAGTATTTTAAATAGTGCATTTAAAACAGAAAAATTAAACCTTCAAGTGAAATTCTTCATAGGTATACCCGCAGTAGGAAATTCTTATTTTCATTCAATTAGGTTCCCCCACTGCCCAAGATAAAGCTCAAAGAATTATACATTAATTTATTATTCCATTTTGTATTGAATGCATGGAAATTTACCAGTAGTTAAGAAAAGCATGAACAAACACTGTATATTTACTTATATAGATACTTATATAGATCTTTTCAAATTGCTTGGCATCTAGCAATTTCATGGCTGATTACATAGGGAGTGTAATGTTCCTGATCATTATATTTAACTACTTCTCAACTGACAATATCTGGTTTAAATTCAAGCAGGCTTCAAGAACAGAAAAAGCGGGGGGGGCGGGGAATCCAGGCAATATTGGCAAACAGCAGCAAGAGCTACAATTAGGAAAGCATTCAACATATGGAAATCTGAAATAGCATCAGTGGTAAAGGGCTGGAATAAAAGAAAAAGTCTGAAGACATTTAATTTATTAAACAAAATTCTACCTAAACTAGGGTTCAACTTTATAACCACAGCTCAATGGTAGGGCACATTACTTTCTTATGAAAAATCTCATTTCAATTCTTAAGGTCTTTAATTTAAAAAAAAAACTCTGACAAAAAAACCTGGGTAGGATAAACCTGCCATATTATATTTATGTGAGAATATGAAGATATGAGGATATGAGGATATGAGAATATGAGATATGATATGAGGATATATGATATGATATATGATATGATATGTTGCTAGAAGGAAAAAAATCAGGATGTACTTTTTATGCCAACATCAGTATTTGCTGCTTGCATATACTCATCCAAGTTATTTTTGTTACAAAAATTACCATATTTAACAAAAGGAAAAAAGTTTAATTTCACACAAAAAACAAATAATACTACTACTTTGAATTATTTTGGTTATCTTTCTAGCCAGAATGAAATAAATAAATATTCATATTCATATTCATTTTACACAAGCTTGAAAAAATAAAATGAATTCAGACTTTACACGTTTTTTGCCATATTCACTAAAATTAAAACTACTTCTTTTCTGAAAGTTGCATTTTCACAATAAAACATCTATTACTTCTAAAGAATGCAATGTGATGTGGTGCTTCCTCTCTAGAAAATCATTCCCCTAGAGCAGGAGTGTGGCTCACTGAGTGCTTAGATTTGGCCTACAGGATTGCCCTGGAAACAGCAAAGGTCACAGTGGCTCTGCCAGCAAAACTGGAGCTCGGGAAAGCCACAAGTGGCCCTCGCGAGCTCCGTTTTCGTTGGCATAGGGTTGCCTGAGGCCATCGCAGCCAAAAGCAGAGTTCAGGAGCCCATTTTCACTGGCAGTGTGCTCAGACCACCACAAGCGCCCTGACACGAGTAATGTCGAGTTGGCCACGCCCACCCTGGCCACACACACCCTGAGGTCAAACACAACCCTGATGCAGCCCTCAATGAAATCGAGTTTGACACCCCTACCCTAGAGATATTTGCCCCAACCCTGGTGGCCTTTTGCAGGGCATTCAAAAATTGGCTTTGCCATCAGGCCCAAGATCCTAATAGTAAGAACAAGTCTGTTTCTGGGTCTTGAATGTGTTAACATAAAATAACATAGCAGCCAAATTATTTTATTGTTTTTAAAGTTGTTTTTTATTGTACTTTTATTCTGTTTTTAACTGTTGGTCACCCAGAGTCATGCATCGATGGCCACATAAAATTAATTAATAAATAAATATCAGGAATTAAGAAACCAGAATTCTCTCAAAAAGAATATTGTACCTTGAAAGCAGTGCACTAAAAAATCATATTAGATAAGAAAACTGCAAAAGGTGCTTTCTTCAGAAATATTACTCTCCATAGCACCTGTAGCTCATTATCTATCAATGTTTTAATAAAAGCATATTTTTTACTAAAAAGGAAGGGAATAAACGTTTGAAAATGTAATGGAAAGCTGAAACATGGTTTAATGCAAAAGTAAAGGAAAAGTATCTTCTCGTAAGAATTTAGTGGCAAAATGTCTGATGAAAGAAAAATGTTTTCTAAATTGCAAGCTACTTTATGGAACATGAAAATCCAAGGAAATTCCTGTTAATCTGCTCCAACTAGACCCAAGGAATAATGGAACGGTAGAATCTATGGAACAGTGATAATAAATTGCAATAAACAATAACTATGGAAAGTTCCAACTTTATGTAACCTGTCTGGAATTTTGCTGAATTTTAAGAATAAAATATATTTATTCAGATGTCAACGAAGAAACAATCATAAATTTAAAAATACTCAAGTTGCTTTGGCAAATGCTAGTATCAGATGTGCTTACAAAACGATAGTCACTAAAAAGATATCTTTGATTATTTTATTTTACTCTTTCTACATATGTAATAATTTGTATATTTCAAATATTTTATATCTATATAAATACTATTTTAAGATATGACACATCAATAAATATTTGCAACTTTGAATATTTGGTGTTTAATATCAACTGTGCTTTATCTTATGATTTACTGGATTACAAAAATACAACTACAAACTCAAATAGATGAAAATTAATCATTAATATTAATCTGACCAAACAAAAAGTATCACCTGTCTTCTCTGAAAATGCAAAAGACCTAAAATGAGGGTCCACATGAGTTTTCACCTATATTTTATAAATTATTTTATCCTACTCTTATACTAATGTTTTATTTATAGTTTACATGGAACAATAAAAGGCATAAGGTAACTAGCAGAATGAGGTGGGGGACACTCTGAATAGCGGGTAATATAAACCACTCAGACATGTTAAAGGAAGTCGGGAAACAACCTTTCTTTGGTGCTAGACTGCACAAGTTTTCCATGGAAAAGCATTCTCAGCAGGTATGCTACCAGAAAAAAATCTCAAGTACCGTAGTTAAGAGAATTATACTTTAACAAACAAGCATACAACATTTTTATTTTAAAAAAATGTTATATTTTTGAAAGAAGCCAGATTGGTGTAGGATACAAGAAACTAGCCTTGAAACCAGGAGACTGGGAGATCTAGTCCTATATTAAGCAGAAAAGCCAACTGGGTGATTTTG
>JANHGD010002665.1:92486-105936 GCA_027560375.1 Imantodes cenchoa
GTGAGATTTGATCTGCTGAACTGCTGAACCAGCAGTCAGTTTCAGTGGCCTGCAGTACTGCACTCTAACCACTGAGCCGCCTGGACAGGAGAAGGAGAAGGAGGAGGAGGAGGAGGAGGGAGGGAGGAAGTGGAAGGGAATAGACACACTCAATCAGCTGATTCCATTGGCAGTTAATCCCATAAATATCAACTCATCCCAGGTAGGCAGAAACCTGGGAAGAGCCATTTCAAACGATTTAAAGATTCCACCTTAATGAAATCACTTCTTAACAGGGATTGGAAAATCCTCTTACAGTGTCTGAATGTCTATATGTAAACTAGATGAGCATTAAAGATATCTTGCCGAAATCTGTACCGTTCAGGTTCCCATGCAGTCAGTCTCAAAACCTTTGGGTTTGTGTCCCGCAACGCCTCTCAATGAAATATAGAATAAGAGAAGGGTGTTTCCTATTAATTAGTTTTAAGGTTAATTAGAGGTAAAGGAAATGAGTTTTAGTTTTTGACTAATCCTCACCAACGTCCTGGAGTGCATCTCCTTGCATGTCACCCACAAGCCAATTGTGGATCTCAATGATTGGCAACATCATTGTGTGATAGCTCGGCATGATATTAACGGCTCTGCACAGCCACGGTTTTAATTCCATTTCCTGTTCCTCGCTGCAAAGCAATAACTTGCCAGGCACTAAATATTATTTCTTTTCCAAAATGTTTATGAAATATTCAGCTCGACCAGAGCTTAAAAGGCGGCGTATCCAAACCCACACATGAATCAAACTAAATTGTAAAAAAGCAGAGATTAAAAAGAAAGAAGGAGAAGTAACTGAAAGATAGCACATATTCCCCCAAGTATAAATTGCACTGCTAACATCTTATCCAACAGCCAAAAATAACAAAACTATAATCGCCATCAAACCTTTGGATGTAATCAGACAACACAGTCATAACTACCCTGTGATTGTGTATCCGGTTCCCACTCAGTTCAGGAGGGATTGTCATTTCCTGCAATTTTTTGTATATTTTATACAAAATATACTTTTTGTATATTTTGTATATGTTTTATTTGTAATTTTCCTTTAACCTCCATACATATTTTGAAGACAGTGTTATTGACTGGGTCAATATATTTTTTCCACAATGCTAACAATGATAATACAATTAGATATACATCAGCGGTGGGCTGCTCCTGGTTCGGACCAATTCTCAGAACTGGTAGTGCTGGCGGCAGGAGGCTCCACCCACCCATCCAGGACAGAAATGTCACATGCGTGCGTGAGTGCACACACGAACCGGTAGCAAAATCATTTACAACCCACCAGTGGTATACATAATCCTAATCTTCCAACTTCTGACCTTAACCTGCACATTGTATTTATAACTTTGAATAACAGTCCTTCATGCAGCGTATTTATTATCCCCTTTAAATCACTAGTATTTTAATATTTTAAAAAATATTCAATATTCCACTGTAAATCCAATATTCCAATTGCTAAAAAACACCAATAACCAAATTCATTAACCAAATTTAATCAAGCCAGGGATTATATCTCCAATCCCAATGTTGGGATTCAAACATTTTTACTACCGGTTCTGTGGGTGTGGTGTGGCTTGGTGGGTGTGGCTTGGTGGGCATGGCAGAGGAATAATACTGCAAAATCCCCATTCCTTTCCCACTCCTGGGAGAAGGATATTGCAAAATCTCCATTCCCACCTCACTCTGGGGCCAGCCAGAGGTTGTGTTTGCCGGTTCTCCGAACTACTCAAAATTTCCACTACCGGTTCTCCAGAACCAGTCAGAACCTGCTGAAACCCACCTCTGTCCTGTAACCCTCATAAATAAATGCTGGTTGCCAAGCACCTAATTTTGATTGTTATGGTTCTGAGGCTGCTGCGACATCGTAAGTGTGAGGACTGCTCTTAAGTTACAACAACATTTCTCAATGTTGTTGTAACTTCAAATGGTCATTCAACGAATGGTTTTAAGTCGAGGAGCACCTGTATTCTACTCTGCTCTGTTTTACTTTGCTCCAAATGTAGATTGAGACCTTAAGTTGTTGTTTCCCAATATTGTTTAACATATTTGACGGTGCTGGGTTTGCTCGTGTTTCCTGCTTTAGAAACTGATCGGAGAAGTGTTTAACATTGTAAGCCAACAGTCAACAGCTCAGCCAGGATGCATTATTGAGCTGGATGTCATAACTGACCAGGTAAATCACTTACCTATTGTAGCGTAGACTGATATTTAAGTGTTACTTCTTAGGATTCCAAAGGTACCTGACAACCAGAATTAGAAGCAAGTAAATAGCAATAGCCCTTATATACAGCTGCATAGAATTTTCACAGTACTTCTAGGTGGTTTACAATGTCGGCATATGACCCCGCCCCCCAACAATCTGGGTCCTCATTTTACTGACCTCAGAAGAATGAAAGGCTAAGTTATCAGAGTTTGTTGCAGAAAAATCAATTTCCAGAAGCACACACAGATAACTGATTCAGCAGGATTCATTAACTTCTTTATAAACATAGTAATATATATACATATACAATACCACAAATAGATTATTTCTTCAAGTAAACACAAGCAGGAGAGTTAGTTTCATTTCAGCAGAACAGACAAGCGCAGAGTGGAAAGAGAGCAGAGAGTGGGCTGAGCCATGCCCAGCCTTAAGCTAAGTTTTTAGTTTCGATTCTCTGCACAGACTCGGAAGTGTTTAGCTCCCATTGGCTGACTTAGTTGCTATGCCGATTCATTGGCTGACCTTGTTAACATGGCTCTCCCAGTTCATGAATATCTTAACATAAGTCAACCTTGAGCCGGTCAGGATTGAACTGTTGGCAGTGGGTACGGTTAGCCTGCAATACTGCATTCTAACCACTGCGCCACCAAGTTCTCCATGAATCTGTTCACCTATCAACCTTTTTAAAACCATCTAAATTGGTGACCATCCTTAAATCCAGGGGCAGCAACTTGGACTGTTCAACTATGCAAAATGTAAAGGAATTTCTCCCTTTTATTCATCCTGAATCTTCCCATATTAATTGTAAGGGATGCTTCAAGAAGAAACAAATAGTAAAATATCTTCTGTATAAAGATATTCTACAATTTGTTCCTCCTTTATCCCTTGAACTGAATTTCCTGAGCATGAAAGTGTTAAATAATAGGCCCAAAGGTGCTTTTTCAAAAGGCAATTGAACTTGTTTTTCCTTGAAGATGTTTCTCTTCTCATCTAAGAAGCTTCTTCAGTTCTGACTGAAGAAGCTTCTTGGATCAGAAATAAAGAATAGAATAGAATAGAATAGAATAGAATAGAATAGAATAGAATAGAATTCTTTATTGGCCAAGTGTGGTTGGACACACAAGGAATTTGTCTTGGTGCATATGCATTCAGTGTACATAAAAGAAAAGATAAGTTCATCAAGAATCGTAAGGTACAACATTTAATGACAGTCCGGGTACAAATAAGCAACCAAATCATATTAGGAACCAGTCAATATAAATTGTAAGGATACAAGCCACAAAGTTACACTCATACAGTCATTAGTGGGAAGAGATGGGTGACGGGAACGATGAGATTAATAGTAGTGCAGACTTAGTAAACAGTTTGACAGTGTTGAGGGAATTACTTGTTTAGCAGAGTGATGGCATTCAGGAAAAAACTGTTCTTGTGTTTAGTTGTCTTGGTGTGCAGTGCTCTATAGCATTGTTTTGAGGGTATGGTTTTGCCAGATATCAAGGCTCACAGCAGGCAGATATAAGCAAGAATTGAAATACTGGAAATACTGGAAATACTAGAAATAATTGTCCTAAATGTGCTTTTTAAAGAGGCAACTGGACTTTTTTTTTCTTTGAAGAAAAATCATCCAAGAAGCTTCTTCAGGTCTTCTTCATCTGAAGAAACTTCTTGGATGAGAAGTGAAATGTCTTCAAAGAAAAACAAGAAAGAAAGTCCAGTTGCCTCTTGAAAAAGCACATTTGGGACAAAGTAGCAATGAGTTGCTTGGGTTAGTCTTTAACAACACAAAGGGTTGCAGGAAACCATGTCTGGGGTTCACATTTGTAACGATAGAGAGGTGAATCACACAGAATGATGTCACCTGTTCTTGCCCTCCAACGTATTGACCTGTTCTGGTGATATAACATCCAGGAAGGTCAGACAGCCCATTGGTAACTCTGCTTCCTGCCAGCTTTTGAGCTTCAGATCCTCCAAGGAGGATGCTGGCTGGAGGGTTCTGGAAGAGCTGTGATGGAAGATCTCCTGGACACACTCATTCTGCACATGTCAAGGGGGGGACATGCAACTTTCCACCTGAAGTAGGGGAAGCATGGAGGCTGCTGGGGGGGCCTTCATATATTTGGCCAAGCAAAGCAGATGAAATAAGATGCTGGGCTCATTTCTTGAGCATCCCCTTCTTCTCTTCCTCTTGTGTGTTCAAAGTCTCACATGTGTTTTCTATGTAAGATTATTCTTCCCCCCAAAACACATAGAAAATACTTATCAACAGAAAGATTGGCTGCCATTTATCCAGCCTCAAAATTTGACTTATTCCAGATGATACTTTCCCTTAATTTCCAATATGTAGATGAATAGGAAAGACTAACTGTAAGCAGATACTGATCTTTTTTTTCCCCAGCAACACATTATATTAAAACCAGTCTTTAGATCCATAAATCAGGTCACTTAAACAATGAGGTTGTGTACTGTTGAAAACCAGGACAGTATATACAAGAATGGAAGGAAAAACTGCATTTGATTTACTTTCTGGGTCAGCCATAAAGGAAAGTTCTTAGAAAAGTAATCTAAAGATTTATTTTAACAAATTGGATTATGATTTACATCAAAATAGCAATCACATCCTTCTACCCGCCTTGGTACTTCATTGATGTAAATGTACACATTGGGAAAGTGAGATAACCTCTAAGACTGACCTGAACTCTCAGCAACTTGGAAGAATAGGTAGATTGGTAGGATTTTAAGGAAGACTTTTCTTTCTTGTTACTTTGATTCTTTTACGCAAGAAAGAGAGTTCCTCCTGTAAGGACTTTCTTTCACACTGTTGACCATCTGGAAAGGTTATGAACACCGTTATGTAGATCTGTCTGTTGGAGCACCTTCTTCTGTTTACATGGCTCTTAGGGACAACCTTCTGAGGCTTCATCCCCACCTTTCCCATTAGAACAGGTGCTTGAAGGTGTCTTTGGTAATAACCCCAAAGAGGATTTCTTCTAAAAGAACAGGAGACAGCGAACCTTCAGTGTATATCCTACCTTAGCTGGAGGTATGGCTATAATGTCAATTAACTTAGCAGGTCAACCCTTTGGATTTTATGAATTACAGAAGGTTAATATAGTCGAAGCTCTTTCTAAATATATAAATATATTGGATAGATAGATAGACAGGCAGGCAGGCAGGCAGGCAGGCAGATCAGACAGACAGGCAGGCAGACAGACATGACATAGATATAGTTGACATAGATATATAGATGATGTACTGTACATGGTATATAGATATAGATGATACAGATATATTTGAGGGGCTGCCAAAAAGAAGAGGGGGGGTCAACCTATTCTCCCCAGCACCTGTGGAGGCAGGATAAGAAGCAATGGAACTAATCAAGGAAGCATCCAAGCTAGAACTAAGGAGAAATTCCTTGACATTGAGAACAATCAATCAGTGGAATGACTTGCCTTCAGAAGTTGTGGGGGCTCCATCCCTGGAGGCTTTTAAAAAGAGACTGGACAGCCATTTGTCTGGAATGGCATAGGGTCTCCTGCTTGGGATTGGACTAGAAGACCTCCAAGGTCCCTTCCAACTCTGTTATTCTGTTATTATTATCCGTCTGTCTATCACACAAAACATCCGAGGAGGTTTTAGCTAAAGAGAAATCTCAAAAATAATAAATTACTTTATTACTGCAAATGTAATAATTGACTCTCAAGCAAACATCTGGAGGTCTTCCAGGTGAAAATGTATCCAAAAACTGAAATGACGTGAAGGATTCTTGGCTTCGCGTGACCTTTCTTTGTCACTGAAATGCCATTGTTTTGTACACACGGGAGATCCTTAAACAAATGTACAAGTCCAGGCATACAGGGTAAGTGGATTAGCTCTTATTCAGCGGTTCCAGGATCAACATTTTTTCCATGCAAATGCTTCTGATAAAGTCTGTGCCTGCAAACATCACTCAATAAGACAGATTCTTACTCAGGCGTGGTAGTCAGAACTGTCATCATTGAAGCATTATTGGCTGGAGTGGAATTTGTCAGGAGGGGTGACATGATTAAGGGCTCCTCCGCAGGGAATCCTTCCATCGAGCCATTGACAGGGCTGGCGGCCTCTTCAGACCCTGAGCCCAACTGGTTATCTTCAGGGGTGGGTTCCACATTTTTTTACTACTGGTTCTGTGGGCAGGGCTTATTTTGTGGGCGTGGTTTGATGGTCATGTGACTGAGTGGGCGTGGCCAACTTGACATCACTCATGCCCACACCCTCAGTCACATGAACCCCACCTAGCCACACACACAAAACTGGCAAAAATTTGTTTTGCCAGCTGGGAGGCTGGCAAAGAAGCCTACCTTACCCCGCCCCCGCAGCTGCTTCTAGCTCAGGGCTGAATGGTCCATGCCCCCCACTACACACACACACACACACACACACACACACACACACACACAACTTGTCCTGGCAGCACTCTGGCAGTAGCAGCTGAAGAAAGGAGAGGAAACAGAGAATGAAGTGGACATGGTGGCAGCCAAAGCCGCCACTTATTCGCAACAGCCGAGGACGGAAGAAGCACCTCTTCCATCCTCGGCTGTTGCAAAGAAGCGCTTCTAACTCAGCACCAGCAGGAGCAGGGTGCTGCGGCTGCAACAGTGGGGAAGGCCTGTCGCTCCTCCCATGGCTCCCTGTCTCAGGCCCATGCCCCCTCCCAGCACAGCATGCGCAGTGCCAGAAACTTGGCTTCTGTGCATGCGCAGAAGAAGAAGAAAAGAATTGCAAAAAAAAATTCAAAGAAAATTTCCTTAAAAAAAAAAAAGATAGTGGCAGCCATCGACTGGCACTGACCGATCCGATTCGGTGACGTCATTGTGACGTCACCAGCGGGAAGCTCCCGGTTCAGGCAAAGTGGTCTGAACCAGGAGGAACTCACCCCTAGTTATTTTGTCCAATGGCTTGTCCAATAATAGAATAATAAAGCACCCACAACTTCTGGAGGCAAATTTTTCCACTGATTAATTGTTCTAACTCTCAGGAAATTTCTCATTGGTTCTAGGTTGGTTCTCTCCTTAATTACTTTTCATCTGTTGTTTCTTGTCTTGCCTTCAGGTGCTTTGGAAAATAGATTGACCCCCTCTTCTTGGTGGCAGATATTGGAAGACTGCTATCAGGTCACCTCTAGTCCTTCTTTTCCTTAAATAGACATACCCAGTTCCAGCAACTGTTCTTTATATATTTTAGCCTCCAGTCCCCTAATCATCTCTGCACTTTTTCTAGAGTACTGCACAATTATCCTCATTATTATTTTGAATGCTGCTTGGCTAAGGTTGTTTGAAGGGCACATTTCCTTAAATCATGCATTTCTTATTATTATTACAAGCCACCCAGAGTTCATTTTGGAGTTAGGAGACCTCAAAATTCAATTCACCATCATCATCATCCAAACACTTATATGATGTCATCAAGCCCCTAAGGTTTTGCAGGATTCTTTCAGGAGATTTTGTAAATGTCATCATGTTCCAATCATTTGGGCAACTTAAAAATGCCCATTTTATTTTGGCTTTCATTTCATCTGATTAACCTTTTGGTGCCCAAAGGTGTTATTTTGGTAACCCCTGGGCAGTAGTTTAGGGAAATTGAAGGATTAACACATGCTCATGTAGCTCGTTAATTAGGCTGGGTATAGCATTTACCTATTTACTATTTATTTATTTATTTGTTTGTTTGTTTGTTTGTTTGTTTATTTATTTATTTATTTATTTATTTATTGGGTACAATATTTAACTTCTTTTGTCTTTTTCTTCCTGGAAATGAGGGCCAGAAAAAGCAGGAACGGATGCTGTGTGGCATTCCCTGCAAAGTCATCTCTAATATCCTGGTTTCTTTTCAGACAGTATTGCAACATTCCCCCTAATGCCAGTTCTTGGGAATGGCCAGTGCGGGAGGAGCGATTGAACTGCCAAAGGGTTGAGGGTTTGTGTTCCATGGCTTGGTATTATCAATATAAAATTAGAGTATCATCTCTCTGAAACCTTTACATAGGATGGGACACTTGTGTAAGGACCGGGAAGCTAATAAAATGAACTTAAAGAAATGAACATCTCCTTCCTCGATGAGTTCTCTTAACACATGCTGATGGTTGACTCAGGTGTTCCCCATACCTATGGGAGAAGCCAGTTGCTTCTCCAAGTCAAGCTCTTCCATGGGGTGGGCTGGTTCTTGAAACCTGACTTCTGATCACCGCTGGACTGAAATCCTCTGAAGAATTCCAAATGGTCATGAAGGCTCCAGCTGTGTGGTCATACAAGCATGATATAGTAGCTCCAATACTAACATCAACAAAGAGAAAGGAGCCAGGATGGTTGGCAAAGATTTACTTCTCCAGCACCAGCCCTTGTCTGCTTGCCTGTGGTGAGTGACTTGCTGTGACCTGCTGTCCGCGGCTCAAACAAGTTGCAAACGGAGGGAAGAGAAATGGCACCCCTGGTTGCTGTCAGGCAAATTTAGCATTCATCACATAGAACAAGGGAGAGATGGATCTGCTCCCGTTATCTAAATAACAGCTAAACAAGGCCTTACTGTATGCAGCAGCCGTTTTTCTAATCGCAGCATGCATATGCATGAGAGGAAGGGGTTTTTTTTAATAACTATCTTAAATCATTAATCTCCAGAATTAATAAATCACAAGCAAGGCCTATTTTTAGTGTTTAGCTTAATTTTGAAAGGGGAACAAGCCAGTAGGCAATTCTTCTGTCAGTTAAGACTTTAGCAGGATTTAGTTCAGTTGAAACAAGCATGCATTTAGCCACTTTAGAGATGATTTGGCTTCATTAAACTTGTAGAGCGGAGGGCCATTATTATGTCATGGCTTTGAATCTTTTATGTTAAGCATTTTAGGCAATTCTGCAGGAGAAAATTTTATCTTCCGGTGAGCTGGGTAGATTGAAGAAGAGCTAGGATGACAGAGAGATAACCGTAACAATGAAGGAAGGGGTTTTAAAAAATCAAATTGGAGCCCCACCACCTTCTGAAGTGAATCACAATTCATGTAAAACAAGAGGCTGGATTTTGATTACAGACACAATTTTGAATTTTTTTGCCCACCTCCCAATACCATAGTTATGAAGAAAAGCACACGAATAATTCTGGGTTTCCCTAAAGCACAGAGAGCAGGAGGCAACCTGGACATAAAACTGCAATAGTTTAAATTGGGAAAATCTGGATGCCATAGGGCACTCATGATGAAGTTCTGGAAGATTCATGGAGAGTTGCCTCTATGTCTCTTAAGTCGCTAAAACAAATCTGCAAATAATTTATAACAGGTGGCTAATGACCTCGGCTATGAACGTTTGTGTTTTAATACTCTTCCAAGTTCCCCAATCAAAATAATTTACATCCTTTAAATAACAATAGTTACAACCTTTCCAAATGTTCGGCGATTACAATTTTCAGAAAAAAGAATCTACTTTGCGAAATCTTCACGTACCTGCTTTACATGTCCTTCCCGCGTGTACTGTACTCCCGCGCTATTCTGCTCCCCAACTGACATTAAAAATTGGCCTTGTTTTGATATAAAAGTTTTTTTTTACATTCTGGCAAGTCAAGAGTCACACAGACAATATAATAGCATTATACTTGTCTGGAATAAATCGTATTTGAATATGTTAAGAAAGGACATAAATTCAGTTCCAAGGAAGAACGGTATCGTTTTCTTCCATATTCAGTTATTCCTAGAATCAAGGAGGGATGACCAGAACTTGGTCAAAATAGTCAAGATGTCAGCCCTGAATGTCCATTTTTGGTGTTGACCTTCGGTCATTCAATCATGGTGGCTATCTTACCTTTTGTGGACCATACTCTGCCTACAACGCTGAATGGCTCAATGCCAAACCAGGATGAGCTCATGGACCCAGCTCATGCTCTTTATGAGCATATATTTTGACTTGTTCAGAGGATTAATTCCACAGCCTGGAACAGAAGCGTGCAAATGCACTTCCAAAAAATATTCTTCTCTGGCACACACCCAGCAACAGCTACGGGTGCAGAATGATCTGCGGGAGACAGCTTAATTCTTCTTTTCTTGCAATGTTAAACCTGCAGTTGAATGTATAATACTCTTAAACCCGCAGCAAAAAACTAATAATTATAGTCCATTTTTCCATAATTTGATTGAGAGGAGTTGCATTATCTATTTATTGACCATGGTAAAAAGGAGATGCTCTCATGCGCATGATTTTTCCCCCCAGAATTATTTGTAAGTGAAAACCTGGCTCGTGAAAGCTTTGTGACAAGATCACAGTCAATACCGACTCAGACTGGATTCGTTCCAGTGGAGCACCCCGGCCTTAACCTATTCAATTTTCCCATCATTTAGCAAACTTGCATAACTGGATTCCTTACTTTAAGAGCCTGCGTCTAAATCTTCTTTTGGAGGTAGCAATTACCCTTTAGTAACCTCTTACAAGCTCATCGTTTTCTCTTCTTCATCCTCATTGGAGCTTCAGAACTGGATATGTTGCAGTTGTCAAATCTGTTGTTATATCCAGCCATTGCTTAAAATGAAGCCTTTTGAAGAAACATTGCTCTTAAAGTAAATTTTCACACATCCTACATTTTCACTTTTAAAAAAATTATATAAAGTAATACAGCAGACTTCTTTTAAGTGGGGACATTCCTTTTCAAGATGCGATTTCACAGAAAGGAAGGGAGTTATTTAAAGGTTGTAAATACAAAGAAAGTATAATAGAGAACATTTTATGCACATTTTATATGCATAAAGAGTTTGCTGAATGCTTTTCTTTTTCCCTTAGGTACTCTTTTCTGGCCCAAGTGACTCTTAACAAAGAAAGTAAGAAGGGTTAGATCTAAGTAGGAATAGTACAGAACAGAAGAATAGAATCTGGAACTAGAACTAGAATCAATCAGAACCAGAAATAGAAGTTGAATGCTCTAATACTGGAAGTTTTAAAGAAGAGATTGGACTACCATTTGTTTGAAACGATATAGGGGTTCCTGCCTGAGCAGGGGGTTGGACTAGAAGACCTCTAAGGTCCTTTCAAACTCTGTCATTCTATTCTATTCTGTTCTGTTCTATTTAGAACAAGAAGACTAGATTAGAGACTTTAGCCTTTGTTGGAACTGGAACTGGAATGGAACTAAAATTAGAGCTGGAGCTGGAACTGGAAGGCTAGATTTTAGCCTTCAATGCTACAAGAATCATTGGAATCTTAAAAGCTACATTTTGGCATTTATGGTAGACGGATGGAGAAGATGAGGTATGTTGGAGTATGTTGGAACTGGAACTGGAACCGGAACTCCTCTTCCTCTCTTTCCTTTTACCTTTCCCAGCAGAAGAGCCTTCTCCAGAGAGCTGGTTCTTACATAAGATATCCAAGTAGGATAATTTGAACCCAGATATTCGGCCATGGGTGAGAGGCACAAAAGTTGCAATTCAGATGTTGCAAAATATCAAGTCTTAGCATAAAATAGCAATGGCACTTAGACTTATATACCACTTTACAGTGCCTTTACAGCCCTCTCTAAGTGGTTTACAGAGTCAGCCTCTTCCCCCCAACAAACTGGGTCTTCCTAGTTATTCATTTTGATGGTGGAGCTCAGGAGGTTTAGAGGAACGTTTAGAAAAACAAAACCATTCTCTCCAGGAGCTGCTGCTTTGAACATAGCTATGCAATTACTCATGGCTGAGTTATGATATACAGTGTTTTGTATCCAAATAGGTACCCAAGAATACATGATTTATTTCACCTTCAATCTGGAAAATAAGGTTTCTATTCGTAAATGAAATATATTGTTTTTCTATTGGCTGATAACTGCTTCTTATTCTGTTGTTTCCTTCATCTCTTATCCCAACTAGCCCCAGGAGAGTATCTTTACCTTAAATCACTACAGTAATGTAATTGTCACAGAGCATCCCAGCTTGTAGAACATTTGTATTCCAATTTTTATTTTTTAATTAATGAATCTCTAGCAACACATTTATCTTTTAGACAGGAAAAATCATCCATGTGCTTATGCTTTGCTCACTACAGGTTAAAGAGCCTTCAGAAAAACCATTTAGGATATAAAAGGGTCACATGAAAAGCAAACTTCCTGCTACAATTATGACTGAGAATTACTGGTTTCTGAATTGTTGACACTATCAGTTATCCCTACGTGGGACAAGGAGCCCTAGAAGATACTTGCATGGGTCTACAGTGCATGTTTCCTAGGATGCCTGCAAAGCATAGTAAAAGGCAACAACAAGAAAAGGTCAACTACAAGCAGTATGACTGAAGTTTGATCTGCTTTATGTATGTCATGTAAAATTGGTGTGTTCCTATGTGCAATTCAGATATAAAACTAGGTGAGTTTCAAATGTACCCTGATGACTGCCAACTTGACTTGTTCAAGCATGCCTACATCTTCATATGGGCATAGGCTTCCCCATGATTTAGTATCCTACTTTGCTATCCTACATTTGAGCCAGCAATTATAGACCTCTTTGATAAATTCTAATTGGGATGTTCAATAGAGTTGGGATTTGAAGGAACCATCCAAGGTAAAACCTCTTAACCTCACACCAAGAGTCAAAGTGTTTCTCAACCTTAGTAACCTTAAGATATCTGAACTTCAACTTCCAGAATACTATCAGGGGAATTCTGGGAGTCGAAGTTCACACATCTTAAAGTTGTTAAAGTGGAAAAACATGAGTCTGGTGGTTCCACAACGTGTATTGATAGTATAGTTACAAGTTGAGTCCTATGTATTCCTCAACTTGATTATTTCAGAAATGATGGCCTTGCTAGAGTTATACTTTAAAAATTTCCCATTATGAGTGGTCTCTGACTATAGGAACCATGTAGGCAGAACTGTTTTCTCTCTGCTTATCACTTATCAAGAGCCATGTGGTTCATGTATAGTTCTGCCTTGGAGGGACGGAAGTCCTGGAACAGAAAGGCATCGTGTTGCTTGTTGAAGCGATGTGGTTCTCCAAGCCTGACATAATTTCTGAAGGAACAGAATTGCCCATGACAACTGCAGTCAAGCTGCAAGGGCACGGATAAACCAGGAAATTGGTTTATGCCCATTAGAAAGTTTAAAGCAGATGTCTGCAGAACATATGGACAATTGTGTGTGGAATGGCCAGAATCAAAAATTGGTTGGCCCTGACATGCACAAGTTCTGCATGCTTTGTTCCATCTGGTTTTTCCAAATGCACATACTGGGGGGGGGGGG
>JANHGD010002665.1:107449-118738 GCA_027560375.1 Imantodes cenchoa
AATTGTCTTAGAAGGCAGAAGAAACCTGCCAACCGCCTCCCTCCCTCCCTCCCTCCCTGGCTTCATCTGCAGTTCTTGTTTGCAAACTGTCACCCCGGATTGGATTCCTGCCTTTTAGCCCAGGGCCGGCCGGGTGCCCCTCCCGTAGCAGTTGAAGATCCAGTTGGGTGGTGCGTATAATTAGGGGGCTTGGATGAGAGTGAATGGCAGGGAATGTCACTGTGCAAATCGCTGTAACAAAAGTGACCCCGGCTGATCTGGTGTGTTGGGGAAGAAGAGGAGGGTTGACCTGTTGGTCTCCTTCCCTGATCCATGCATGTAGTAGCTGCTCAGCCTCTCCCCTTGCCATTCTTTTCATCGCTGGGCTTTTAAAACCATTAATTCTCTTTGTAATCCTAGCAAGACGTACATTTTTTGACCTATCACAAACTGAAATCTTAGAAGATGCCTTTCAACATTTGCCAGGAACAGTTTAAAGGAGGTGGAGGCTGAGGGAAAAGGGACTATTGTGGTTTAAAGGTAGATGGTGGTGGTGGGGGGAGACATTCAAGGCAAAATGGGGCAGATTTTGTGGAATACGAGAAGCCTTGAAAAAAAAACATAATTCTATAATGGGAAGGTTTGTTGCAAACTAGACAGGACGGTGTTAGGTTGCAAGGCTTCACAGGGTAAGTGTTTGGCTTGCAACTGAATTAAGCCAATCCATACATACTGCAAGACAATCTCTCTCTGAACTCAGTAAAACGTAAGGCTAAGTAAATAGAGCTCAAGGCTTGTCTTAGAAAGATATACTCCTAAACTTACAGGCCGTCCAAATGTATGCAACTGAAAGAATTCAATAATTCAGATACAGTGCCTGAGAATGCAGAGTTTTGTACAGCTGGTCATGGTTTGAAAAGTGTCCATAATTTATGAGATAATCTCTCTCTCATGAGCATAGAAACAGATGCAACTGCTTTAAGAAGTTGCTTTAAATATGCAGTTTGCTGTAACAATTCAGCTCCATTTAAAGCAACCGTATCTTTTTTCCAGACTCAAAAGAGCCAGAGCTGCTTTAAAAAGCTCCTGCAACTGTGTATATTCTTAGCATTATGTATTTTTGAAAAAGTCCTGCCCTCCCAAGCATTCTAAAGTATCATTTCCAAATCATTTTTGAAGCCCTTTTTAAATCTAGAACCATCTTCATGTAAAACTTAATCCTGTTCATGCTTTTTGTAAACCCCACTGAGCTCATTGAGAATTTAATAGTGATTGATTCAAGATGAAGAGGTCTGAAAGCAATCCAATTTTTGTAAGATGCAATATATAGTTTCCTATAACACGGATATTTTTTATGTATTTGGATTATAGAGCAACACTGTAAAAGTTAGGAACAGGGGATTTCAAAGCACTTTTTTTTTGTTTGAAAATATAAAGAGAGTCCAGCTGGGGACTCACGGCAGTTGAAGTCCATGCATCTTAAAATTGTCAAAGGTAAGGAGCATTGTGCTGTAATATCTGGGGAAATTGGCAAAAAGCTTGGGTTAGTGGGGATTCCCATCCGGAAGCCGGGAAGCATGTGGTGCGTGGGTCGGTTCTCCTCTGAGGTAGGATAGTCCAGCTTCCTAAAATTTCTAAGAAACACCTTTTCAGATTTTCTGGTGACCATCAACCTGCTGCCTCAGAGCTCTTTCTAGTAGAGACGATGGAAAATACTTGTAGCTCAGGTGGGGCAGATGTTGGTGGTGGAGGCTTGTCCTCCAAGCCAGCTGTTTGACTTCCAAATGTTTCATCGCCAGGTTAGATAACATCACCAGGGGAACTTTGGTTGAAGCCTCTTCTTTCAGTTCTCCTCTGCTACTATACGGTCTTCTTTTGTGGCTAGGTGGTGGGTTGGCTGTGTGGTCAAAAGGTCACGTGATGCCAAGGTCTTCCCCTTTGGGGGGGCGTAAGTCATGCTGATTGGTGAGGCCGCCACGTCTCTTTCTATTCTTAAACTTTTGTTTAAAGGAATGTTTCCTCTTTACTTCTGCTTTTGTCTCATTAACTGTCATTTTTATCTGATTATAAAATCTGATGAACTTTCTTGGCCATCTGGTCACAGTTATGTACAACTTCCCGGCCGATACATGCATGGATATAATTAATTGTTTTGTTTTTAGGTTTCTTTTCGTTTTATTTAAGTTATGGCTAGACTTAAAATTAGCATAAGCTGATAGGAAAAGACATAGATGAGAAGCTTTCCCGCTGTGATTATTTCTATTTGATTAAATATGAAGTAGCTAGTACCTGTTGTTTAGGGCGACTGCATAAGCATTTGGAACATTCGCCCCTGAATTTCATTGGATATGTATTTACTGATACTATTCAAATGCCTTTCTGATCATGGGGTGACTTTTTTTTAATCCAAGCGACAATAAAGCTTAGTGTAGGTGCAATAGAAGGAATTGTAGCCAATCAGGTTGGTTGATTTTGTACATTTTGTGCAATGCTAGGCGATGTGACTTCAACAGAAACTCAGTCGGGACTTTTGCTCAGAACCTTTAAACCTCCAGAAGCTTAACCTGCAACAAGGAGAGATGCCTGAAGCCCCTGAAATCCCATCCAAGCCCTTAAGCCCACCTGTCACCTCCCAAACTTTCAGAAAGTGGCTGAGCTTGAAAAGGTGCTTGTCCTGAAAGCGTTTCCATATCAGCTTCTGCTAATTTTAAGTCTAGCCATTACTTAGAGGAGGGGAAAAACCAGAACAAAAGCAAAGAAGCAAAGGACACCTTTTTTTTAAAAATTAAGCCGGGGCACAAAAATGCTGTACGGTATTTTTTTTAAGCTAATGTAATTGCTTGTCTGCAATCAGCCTTAGGAAAACAATCCTTTGTATGACGTATGGCATTGGAATTATTCCTTAAAATGAGCTGGCTTTTGCCTGCACAGGTGGTAAACCTCTCTCTCTCTCTTGGTCTCTCCCTCTCTCTCCCGCTCTCCAGTTCTCTCTCTCTCTCACACACACACACACACACTCACTCTCTTTCTCCCTTGTTCTCTTTCATTCTATGTCTCTCCTGTTCTCTCTCTCTCTCTCACACACACACACTCTTTCTCCTTTGTTCTCTCTCATTCCATCTCTCTCCTGTTCTCTCTCTCTCTCTCTCTCTCACACACACACACACACACACACTCTCTTTCTCCCTTGTTCTCTCTCATTCTATCTCTCTCCTGTTCTCTCTCTCTCTCCCGCTCTCTAGTTTTCTCTCTCACTCTCTCTCTCTCTCTCTCTCCCTTGTTCTCTTTCATTCTATGTCTCTCCTGTTCCCCCCTCTCTCATTCTCTCTCTCATACACACACACACACACACACTCTCTCTCTCTCTCTTTCTCCCTTGTTCTCTCTCATTCTATCTCATACACATGCACACACACACTCTCTTTCTCCCTTGTTCTCTCTCATTCTATCTCTCATACACATGCACACTCACTCTCTCTTTCTCCCTTGTTCTCTTTCATTTTATCTCTCTCCTGTTCTCTCTCTCTCTCCCTCTCTCTCTCTCTTTCTCTTTCTCCCTTGTTCGCTCTCATTCTCTCATTCTATCTCTCTCCTGTTCTCTCTCTCTCATTCTCCCTCTCATTCTCTCCCTCTCATTCTCTCCCTCTCATTCTCTCTCTCTCTCTCTCTCTCTCTCTCTCTCTCTCTCTCTCTCTCTCTCTCTCGTTCTCTCTCTCCCTTGCGAGTCCTGGCAAGTAGCATGTAATGGTGTCATTAAACTGATGTGCACATGGTGAGGGAGGTTGGGGTGTGTTTGGCGGGGCATGCTTTCTCTCAGCCCATATGCATTTGGATGGTTGGTTACGATCAAACAAAAACAGAAGGGTGCAGAGTTCTGTTTGTCAAAAGATGGCTTTCCCTGCAGAGGCTGGGCAGCTATAGGAGAGCCAGAGTGTGGATCAGATCACAGGGCTGCCCTTGTTCCCCTTGATTGGAGCTGGGCTCCCCCCCACCCCACCCCCCAGTCCTCTTCCAGGTTCGCCCTGCGTGCATTGCATCAAGTGTCACTTGCAGAAAACACCCAGCAAGCCCAGCGGGGGCAGGGAAATACACAGAGCTTGGCAGCTGCTGTATGTAATGTATACGCAGGCACATCTGATGGCCTTTAGGGTCTCATCTATAAATGTTCCTCTCTGTTTACATACTAACTGATGACCTCCCAGTGATTGTTTACTCTGCCACCGACATCGTCCTGGATAGTGTCGCTCTTCAGAGGATCAGACACCGTTTTTCGTCCACTTCTTCTTCCAACAGAGCCCTGGGAATTCCAACCCAAGGCCTGTTTTCCTTCTAAGATGCCCCAAAGGCTTTTCCAAAAGGCCGCTGAGTTTTCTTTGTTTTTCCTCGAAGACGTTTCGCTTCTCATCCAAGAAGCTTCTTCAGAGTTCAGTGTTTGGGACAACGATGGCCGGGGATGACTGAGACTCTCCACAGACGTCTAAGGAGCCCTTCCCCAGCCCCGGGCTCTCAAGAGGTTTGGGACTCCGATTTTCAAAATTCCTAATCTAGAATTCCTAATCTGTTGTCAGACTGAAGAAGACTGACTAGACTTCTGGCTAACCCTTGACCTCTTGGAGATGCAACTCAGGCCGTAAAACAGAAACTTACACGGCTTCAACTCCTATCATCCATTTTGGGCTGGATTCAAGAGGATTTATTGATCTGAATCTGCATATATATCATTGGGTGTTAAAAGACCCATAGTGTCTTTTAGCATTTGGAATCTATGGTTTTTTCCTGGTTATTTCCATAATTATTCATTGTGAGATTGCATTACATTATTAACATCACAGGCGTATAGACAGTCCTCATTTAGCAACTGTCTCATTTAGTCAAGTCAGGCAGTTATGACAGTGCAAGCAACCAAGTTCAAAGATCCCCAGAACTCTAACATTCAACTCTGGGCTACAAATATTCTTTTCCATTGGAACATTTTAAGTTCAAAACAAATGAAAGGCAGTAAACCAACCTTAAGAACAAAACAAGAGCTCCGTTTTTCTCCAGCTCTTGTGATGCCGGACCAGGAATGGATCAACTTTGACTCCGATCCTCACTTGGGCAGAGAAGCCAAGTTTCTCCAGAAAGAGACAATGACAGACTACTTCCAAAATTGTTGCCAAGAAAACTTCTAAAGGGCAAGGGGGGAGAAGTGGCAGAATATTTATAAAGACAGCTTGCTATGAAGTTTGGCATTGAGGGAGAAATACTTAATATTTTTCCTTTCCATTTCCGGATTATGGTACAAACTCTCTTTTTGTTTCTTTCTATTTGTCTATATTTAGATTCAGAGGATGAAAAGGGATGGTTTGAAACATACTTGCATACTTTATAGAAATTAATGTCCTATAGCTTATATTAATACCTATATACCTTATAGGGACTATGTTGGGGCAGATGCCACAGCCAATAGGGTTTTTATAAATATATATATATTCATACAATTCTTACAGTGACCTCATTTCTGCTCGCTGAAATCAGCCGACACTAAACTCAACCAACTGCAAGGCTACCCTGACATACATGTTGGGGACTCCAGTTTGTTAGAACTGTTGGAAAACCATGGTTTGGCAAAGCTTGTTACTAGATTCAGTCTTGTGTTTCTCTTGGAAATGCAGCAGGAAAAAAACCTAGGAAGGCTGGCCAGATATACAGTAGCCGGGTTGGTGGTTCTACTGCTCTCTCTCAATTAAGCAAAAACTCATTTAAAGCTGACTTTTATCCCAGCTATTCTGCAGTTTTTTGTTTCATTGATTTTTGCGCTCTCTGATAAATATTTATATTATGTTGCTCATAAATATTTATTGCTGGCACATTGTCATTCTTGTTAATATTGTCAAGGTTGCATGAATTCTGCGGTAGCCAGGAAAGGCAAGTTTTGTACAGAGAGAAGGGAAGAATGAGAGTTTTATTATGGATGTTTCATATTTCTGCTGTGTGCCGCCTAGAGGCCCTAGGGAATTGGGCGGCATAAAAATTGAAGAAAGAAAGAAAGAAAGAAAGAAAGAAAGAAAGAAAGAAAGAAAGAAAGAAAGAGAGAGAGAGAGAAAGAAAGAAGAATGAGAGTAACTGTCAGAATATCTTTAACCCCCACCCTGGAGTGGGAGCTGAGTAACAGCCTGCCCTTTAGTTGATCGATTGTTTAATTAAACAGCTTTCAGCCGCTCAGCCACACAAAGATGATTTAAGTGGATGTTGTTCTTATGTATAAATTTTATTAAAAGTTTTAAGGATAAAAACTAACAAGAACTAATTTGGAATAAAGAAAACAAAGACAAAAGTGCAGAAAGAAATAGAAGAAGCTTTAAACTTCCTTTGCAGGAAATATAAGCATGATTACAAAGTTATCTCTTAATCTGTGGTTATTAAAAAAAAAAAATCCCTCTCTTTTTTTCTATTCTCTATTTTTTTTTCCTAATCACCAGAACCACAAGTCATAAGAGTGTTTTTTCTGTGTCATGCAAAGAGTCCATAAAAGGTTTCCAGTCATCCATAAATGTAGACGGTGTCTTCTCTTCAGTCAAGGAGTTAATTCAGCCATCTCTGCGAATTTTGTCATCTTCACCAACTATTCCTCCATTGCAGAGAAGAAAGAACTTTTCCACTTTGGAGCATATAATAATCTTGCTTCAGTTGTCACATAAAAAAACAAAATTCCACTTGGGGGTTTTTTTTTTAGCTGCCTGTCCATTAGTTCCCAAAAAAAAGCCTCTGGTTTCAATTATGTATTAGTCTTTAAAATCATCTGAATTAGTCTACGTGTTTGTGTCCAACATTTTTTGGCTTTTTTACACATCCACCAGACATGGTAAAATGCCCCTCCAGGTTGCTCACATTTTCAACATAAATTTGACTTTATAAAAAGTTACATAAGTTGATCTTGTTCTACAAATAATTTTATTAGCACACAACACAAGCATGCTTTGCATTTGAAAATAATTTTAATTAATACTCTTATTTGAATGGTGAACGAGAATGACCAAGAATTAATTTCTGCATTGCCTTTTAATAATTCTTACTTCATGCTCTGAATATTGTTTCTCTTGCTTCATTTCATGTACTCTGCTCTCACTGGTCCGTGCAAAATAATCAGAAAAAGAGAACTCGGAAAGCCAAAACTTTAAAAAGTATTCACTGTGTCCAATCAACTCTGCTCCTTTAGCTGAATTCAGAATATTTCTTCCTAATATTTTTAATAAAAATTATATCCACTAAGGCAAAATGGCTGGAGGTGATTAAGATAAATTACCTCTGCCCAGTTCACACATTTCTAACTGTATTATGTACTTTAAAGTTGGCCTGTTAGATGGCAGAGGTCACGTCTAAAGGGGAAAAGCTAAACTTTAAAGAACAATGCGTAACTTTGGGATACCATAGTCAACATCTAGTGAAGTTGGACACGGATCCATTATTTGGGACCCATACAGGTAACCCTCAGCTTAAACCACAATTGGGATCAGAATTTATGTTGCTAAACAAGGCAGTTCTTACATGAGTTGTGCTGAAGATTCCAAAATGTCTTTTTTTGCTACCGTTGTTAAACAAATCAGTGGAGTTTTAAAGTGACTTAAGAGTCATTAAGAGAATCTGCTTCCCCCACTAATCTTGTGGTTAGAAGCTGGCTGGGAAGTTTGCAAATGATGATCACATAGACTCTGCAACCACGGCAAGTGTGTGCTGCTTGCCAGGCACCTGAATTTTGATGACACGGACAAGGGGATGTTGCCACAGGACCAGTCATACATCACTTTTTTCAATGTTGTTGGAGCTTTGCGTGGTCACTAAATGAATGGTTGTAAGTCAAGGACTACCTATACTGCATATGTTTTGCCTGAAGTAAAAGCATGCATTGGTGGGGGAAATAGCCGAAATGAAGATGTTTAAGCAGCTGCCTTCTCCTCCTGCAGATCCTCTGCTCCTGACAGCAGCTTTATGACTGCATTTGTAAACGATAATAATTAAAATAAAACAGCTTGTGGAAAAATACACAATGTTCATACTTATTATTTTGGCCTAAAGCCACAAGGTTTGTTTGAACAAGCAAAAAATTCCCAACTGTTTTCTCTCTAAACCAAAAAGGGAATCTTGATCCCATTAAAAATTTGGGACGATATCATCGCTGTTAAGGGTTTCCCTTATTTCCTGGTGTCAGAAGCAACCTGTGTGTCCATCTTATCATTAGGCTAAAAGCTGAGGGCCAAATATGGATGGAAATTACAATGTGTTTATGTCAGTGACTAGGCTCTGGTGTTCTAGCCTGCCCAGGCCCTGGAAACCATCCTATCATCACTTAAGAAGATGTTGGACAACCATTTGCCTGAAGTAGTGTAGGGTCTCCTGCCCAAGCAGGAAGTTGGACTAGAAGACCTCCAAGGTCCCCTCCAACTCTGTTGTTGTTGTTGTTGTTGTTGTTGTTGTTGTTATTACTACTACTACTACTTAGGAAATAGTTTGATAGTGTTGAGGGAATTATTTGTTTAGCAGAGTGATGGCATTCGGGAAAAAACTGTTCTTGTGTCTAGTTGTCTGGGTGTGCAGTGCCTTATAACGTCGTTTTGAGGGTAGGAGTTGAAACAATTTCTGTCCAGGATGTGAGGGGTTTGTTCACCTTTGCACATGCATATCATAATAGTGACAATGCCAACTTTCATAGCATGCCAAAGTGCTAAAGGAATAGAATAGGAACAGACTTTTATAGAAGTCTAGGAATGGAACAGAGCAAGGTCCCACCAACCTGTTCTTCCCCAAGTGAAAATCAAAGTTACTGTATTCCATCTCATTATCAAAACATATTAAATACTCACTGAAGTTGACAATATTTAGGAACAGTTGAGATCTGTGTAGGATGAATAGAGAATGCAGGACCATGATGGTTATTGTGAAAAAGCAAATATCATGCCAGGAGAAGAGTCCTGTGAAATAGTCAGGAGAATACAGAATAACAGAGTTGCAAGGGGTCTTGGAAGTCTTCTAGTCCAACCCCCTGCTCAAGCAAGAGACCTTACACCATTCCGGACAAACGACTGTCCAGTCTCTTCTTGAAAACTTCCAATGATGGAGAATCTACAACTCAGGAGGCAAGCTGTTCCACCAGTTAATTATTCTCTCTGTCATGAAATTACTCCTTAGTTCTAGGTTGGATCTCCCCTTGATAAGTTTCCATCCATTACTTCCTCTGCTGCCTTCAGGTGCCTGGGAGAATAGATTGACCCCGTCCTCTTTGTGGAAGTCACTTGGATATTGGAACACTGTTATTACACCACTCCTTTTCTTCATTAGACTAGACATACCCAATTCCTGAAATCATTTTTCATATTGCTTAGCCTTCAGTCCCCTAGTCATTTTTGGTTGTCTTCTCTGCATTCTTTCTAGAGTCTCAACATCTTTTTTGTATCACGGCAACCAAAGCTAGATGCAGTATTCCAAGTGCAGCAAAGCATTATAAAGCAGCAGTAACACTTCATGTCATCTCTTTTTTAAAAAATATTCTTTTTAAATTTTCCAACGTTAAAAAACATGAATACAAAATACAAATACAAAAAACAGGACCAAGAAAAATAAATAAAAGTAAAAAATAATAAGACAAAAATCAAATTAAACAAATACAGAATACATACAAATATAAACATTAAGAACGCTTACAATATATTTTACAGTATTTCATGTCAATATATATATATACTACTTTCCTACTTCACCATTTAAGTTGGTACATATTTTTTTTGCCTTTAGTAATTTAACCTATAGTTTCATATATACATAAATATTTTATCATTTCAGGTTTTTTCTGTTTCTTACTTTGATTCCTAATTTCTAGCCAATTGTAAAATCTATTCCAAATTCTATAATAGTCCGATTCCTCTTTTTCTCCTAATTCCATCATCATCCTACCTATTTGGGCACATTCTAAAATCTTACTAATCACCATTTCATCCAGGGGAACCTTTTTTTGCTTCTAGTATTGTGCAAAAGTAATAGCCTATTTAAGTGATGAAAACGACTGAGGAATTTGCAGGAAGCACCTTTGTTCATTTTAACATTTCATGTTAACCTAATTTTGCGAAGCTTCTTCACCGGTAACATTGTATTACTAACTAGGGCATACAAAACCTTTGCCAGACCAATTCTTGAACACAGCTTGTCTGCCTGGAATCCACATTGTATATTGGACATTAATACGATTGAGTCGGTAGTATTTCACAAGAAGAGTACTCCACTCCTCTACTCACAATAGAATCCATTATGCCACCAGGCTTGAAATTTTGAACTTGGACAATCTGGAACTGTGCCGCCTGTGGTCTGATCTAAGCATAACACACAAAATTGTCTCCTACAACATCTTACTTGTCAATGACTTCTTCAGCTTCAACCTCAATAATACACAGGCAAACAATCAATACAAACTCAATGTAAACCACTCCAAACTCGATTGCAGAAAATATGACGTCAGCAACAGAGTGGTCAACGCCTGGAATGCTCTACCCGACTCCGTTGTTATATCCTCAAACCCTCACAGCTTCAACCTTAAACTGTTTACCATGGACCTCACACCATTCCTAAATGGGGCGTGGATAAGCACACCAGCATGCCTACCATCCCTGTCCTATTCTCACCATTTATTTATATTCATTTCCTTCATTCATATCTATGTACCTGCCAGCTTGTACATGTTTGACAAACGAATAAATAAATATAAATAAATAAATAAAACAAGAACTTCTTCACGCTAAGTCCAGAACTAAGAAGAAATTTCCTAATGGTGAGAGCAAGCAATCAGTGGAATAACTTGCTTTCAGAAGTTGTGGGTGCTCCACCATTTATGTCAAATGGTATAGGGTCTCCTGCTTGAACAATGGATTGGACTGGATGACCTCCAAGGCCCCCTCCAACTTCATTATTCTATGTTCCATGAATATTTGAAAGGATATTATCTTGGACATTTTAAGTGGTTGGCTAAGATTCAGATGAAGTGGGGATGGGAGAATGCTGTGATCTGAGTGATTATATTGTCCTTAAAGATTTTTTTCTTTCCAGTGAAGCAAAATCAAGTGCACAACTCAAAGAAATGAGATAGAAGGCCATTTCTGGACTTTTTGCTTAGACTATGTTGAAAGTAATATTCTTCTGGGTTCAGTTCCAAGTGGGGAAAAAGACATTGGATTCATAGAGGATGCTTGAAAAGAAGGCTTAATGGTGTACAGGAGCACATGGCATGAGCTCCTGAACAGAAAAGGTGGATCACATGCTTCCAAACGTTGGGTGAAGAGAAAAGGA
>JANHGD010002668.1:101563-114547 GCA_027560375.1 Imantodes cenchoa
AGAGAAGATGATACAAAGCCAAAGATAGCTTTTTAAAATTTGCCTTCAATGTATTTTGTCTCAATAAAGGAAAATATTTGTACCTCAGGGTTGACATGAGGGGTCCTTGGTGCCCTCTGATCTTTGTTGTTTTCTTGCAGAAATTTCCTTACCGGCATGAGGTAACATCATCAATGCTAGAGATGTACTAGCACTGATGATGTTACCTAGTGCGGGTAATGAAACGTGTATATTTTGTCTTTACAAGGTTGGTCAGGTTAGTTGATTGTGTTTGCTTGGGCAGGGTGTGCATACAGCTTGTGGAACATTCCTGAACAGAGGCAATTTTATATTGATTTGTTTTCCCCCTGCAGGATATTCTGGGAATTGCAGTTCAGAGGAAAGTTGAATTAGATGTAAGAGAACAGCATTTTCTATTATCGATCTGGCACCCTTTCCAAATAAATATACGGCATCTCTTTGAGAATGTCATAGGCACATTTGACATCCTTAGAAGAAGGATGGTGGGAATTGTTTTTCTCCAACTGATCGTTCATCAGGATTTGTATTGGCTACTGAAAGCTTGGGAATCAGTAAAGATTTCTGAGTCACTGCCTTTTCTGCCTCCAAAACGTGAATCTATTTACAAAGCAGTATTGCTTTTCTCTCAGGGTAAAAAAACTCTTAAATTCTGAGTCTATTCCGTTGGGCAGGGATCCAGTCCTCTCATGAAAAATAGGTGCATGAGAGGAAATTGATGTTCCCATCCTTCCAAAAGCAATTTTGACTGTTGATACCCTCACCAGGACCATTATCAAGGCTTACCAAAGAAAAGATGTTTAACATTCTTATGACCTATTTCTGCCTTTTCTTAGTGAATGGATTATGCGCTGTAGCTTTCAAGCTGAATGGGTAAAGTAAGACTCCTTCAAAACCAGCCTGCATTTATGCATTACTGCTACTAAATTTAGCAGGAAACTAACTAGGTTTTCTTCTCTCTCAGCAATTTGCTTAGGAGAAGAGAGTGGTAAACTTCCTACAATTTTGTAAGTTTTTATCCCCCTGTGTCTGTTAGGGAAAAAATGGGAATAGAGAGTGAACATCTCTTTTGGAGTAATATCTGATTTGCATTTTAAAATTTTCACTTATCTATGAAACATTATGAAAATGTGCAGAGTGGAATATTGTATTTTTCCTTTATTATATATCCCATTCTGATGATTCAAGAATTTATCTTTCTGAAGCAAATAACAATATTTTTGTTCTAAGTCCTTTTGGTTTCCAGTGAGAAGAGGAATATTTGATAAATTGGAGAAAATCAAGTTAATAAACCTGTTTGGAAAATAAAGCAAATTAAAATTACTGTATTACTGATTACAGTTTTCTACAGTGGTAGGCTATAATTCTGGATCTAAAAGGAGTTTTATACTTTTTATAGTAGAATTATACCCTGTTTCCCCCCAAATAAGACATCCCCTAATAATAAGCCCAAACGTGCTTTTGAGTTAATGACAATAAGGCTTATTTCAGGCTTATTTCAGGCTTATTTCAGGGTTCAAAAAAATAAGACAGGGTCGTATTTTCAGGGAAATATGGTAGCTGTACCATTTTTAGCCTAGTGATCATTTTCAAATACTGGAATATATAATGTTGCACCTGTTTATACATCTGTATTTATTTAAGAATAGGATATGGTTTGATTGTAAATTGTGAAGAGTTAGCTGATGGAGGACAATTCTATCTCTGGCTTATTAAGATTCTAGGCTAGGAATACCTTATGACTTTCGAATGAGAGTAGAACTTTATGGATTTTGTCTCATTGATATTGAAGCAAGTTGCTAATGGCTTGGTTGAAAGTCTGTTCATTACCTTGGAGAAATTAAGGAAAATAGCTAAACACTAGATGAGTGAAGGAAAGCAACAAAGAGGAACAAAAGAAACTTACCAGTTTGACACCACGTTGGACACTTCTAAAGAAAATAAAGATTGATTTTAAGCACTTTTACATATAGTGGATTTGTCAAAAATTAGTCTTGATGCATTGTCTCAATTCAATTTTTATAGCTGTTCTTAGTAGACAATGGGAATATCTTGACTTCTGCAAAATATTTGATAAAGTATCCCTTGACATTCAGATGAGCAAGCTAGTTAAATATGTGTTGGATGATAATGTTTATACCCTGAACCACAGCTGATTCAAACATCGGCCACCAATAATGTCTTCCTTGTAAAACTGAAGTGAGTTATCAAGTGAATTGCATCAGGTTTGATCCTGGGATCAATAGCCATTAACATTTTTATATATAATACTTTTCAAATATCTGAAAAGATGGCACACAAAAGAAATTTAAGAGCTATTCTCAATCACTCAAGAATGCAGGACACAAAGTAATGAATTTAAATTACATATTCCAACGAAATGTTAGATGAAAAAGTATCTTTAACAATAAGATAATAAAATAATTGAAGAAATTAGTTACTGGACATTTACTTTAACCCGAACCCAACAACCAAAATGGATCCTTCCAATTGTAGAATTCTGTGAAATGTGTAGTAGCTCCAAATCCGAAAAAGTACATAATATTTTTTTCGCTGCATGTGTTTGTTTTGATAAAAGTTCATAACAGATTGACTGTGCTACCTCACTATCCATTTGTTGTACTAATGATCAATTCCTGAATTGGGGTTGAGTAGTTGCCATGGTAATATGAGTTCCGTAGTTCCAATTTGAGTTCTCTGTCTCGGTCTTACCATCTGTAAATAGTCTGACATAACTCAAAGCTGTCTTTTGAGAATAGGAAAGACCAATTATAGAACGTAATTCTAGCATAACATTTTAAAAAGACTACAGCAGAAGGAATAAAACCAGGGTGTTCTTTATGATCTAAAACCACAGGTATCTGTTGACTATTTGGCTTTATTACTGTAGTGGTTCTTTTGAATATTAAAGTACTGGACTTTTGTGATAAGCTGCTGTTTTCCAGTAATCATAACAATCATAACAGTGACAATATCACTTAGACTTGTATACCGCTTCACAGTGCTTTACAGCCCTAAGTGGTCAGCATATTGCCCTCAACAATCTGGGTCCTCATTTTACTGACCTTGGACAGATGGCAGGCTGAGTCAACTTTGAGCCAGTGAGAATCTGCTGGCAGTGGGCAGAGTTAATCTGCAATACTGCATTCTAACCACTGTGCCACCACGGCTCTATCATCACTTTATTGCTGGTAAAGGTAGAACCCATATGTTCCATATAATACATATAAACCTGTCATTCTTTCAGTGTTACCTGAACTATAGGTAGTCCTCAGGTTATGATGGCAAGATGTGATGCAGTTGCAAAGCACAATGTCACATGGCCACATTGCTTAGTGATGGCCATTGTAGCAATCCTGGGTGCCATTGTTAAGTGAGGATTACAGGAGTCGTTAATCAAAGGTCTTTCTCACATTCTCACATATCATTACATTCAGTAATCCTCTGGAAAGCATCCCTTGCCTTGGGAGAACGGATGCTTGGGGGTGGGAGAGACCTAGCAGAGAATGGTTTAGATTGGTCTAGGGAGCTTCTGCTAGATGGGTGATGTGACCACCATGTGCAACTTTCCCAGTAGGACTCCAAGAAGCAGAGTAAAGGTGGAAGCCATCAGGAGGCTGCAAGTCACAGTCACCTGTGAACCTCACCTAATGGCCACCTGCAGGGGCGGGTTCTTCTTACCATTTCCTACCGGTGCACATCGCAATTTGGCTTCCGCGCATGCACAGAGAGCCAAAAATTGCCGAAAAATAGAAAAAACAGATGCCGCGCACAGACCGGCAAAAACAGCACCAGAGCCATTGTGCCTAAATTGCGCAATTGGCGGGCCACTACCGGAGCTGCGCACCGGACCACACCAGTGGGAACCCACCTCTAGCCACCTGGTGCTCACTTAATAACTGCAATCAGGGACTGCCGGAACTGCTGTTGTTAAGTGGCACAACATGTGATATTTCACTTACCAACCACTTCATTCATGACCAAAATTCCAGTCCCAAATAGAGTCATAACCCGAGGACTACCTCTGCTCTTTTGCAACACTTGTATATACAACCTTGAAGTGCATCGTTGAGATACGGTATGTATGGCTTTATTATGCAAAGATACAATAAGTATACATACTGGGCACACTGTTTCAGGCTGTAATCCAAATATTACCCCTCCCCCCCCATATAACTCTGGATAAAAACTGGATAAACTCCAAATCTAATTCTAAGCAGTTTTAATATCTATCACCCTAAGAAGAATTTAAGGTGTTCTTTGCTGTTAATCAGGCCTGAATGATTGGTGATATTCTTGCAAGCTAAGCCAAGGGAGAATCAGGAAGCTGGGCAAGGGTGCTGACCCTAATGTTTATTACTTATTTTGTACATTGTCTGACTGCAAGTGGTTATAAAGTAATCCCAAGCACATGATATTGCCCCCAACCATTTGGGTCCTCATTTTACCCACCTCGGAAGGATGAAAGGCTGAGTCAACCTTGAGCCTGGTGAGATTTGAACTGCCAAATTGCAGGCAGCTGGCACTCAGCAGAAGTAGCCTGCAGTACTGCACTCTAACCACTGTGCCACCGTGGCTCCTTGGTTTAAGTACAAGTTAAGTATCTTAAGATGAGTTACGCATTGCTTCTCAGTGGTTTTAAAATTTTATGTTGAAGTAATATGGAGGCTTGTTTTTAAAAACATACAAGTCATGAGATACTTTATTAATTTTCAATAACATGAAAAGATCAAGCAACATTTTAGGATCATAGTGGATAAAATATTGTCCAGAGAATAAATAAGTCTTCCTCAGACTACCCTCACATTTAAAACTAGTAGATAATTTCTGCATGATTCTTAAAAGTATAAAAATATGAACAGATCTTCTCATGTTTGGGCCTTGCTGGATATGGATCTGTAAAGGCCAATGCTGCTTATTCAATTATTCACACTTCCTTTGCTCTTTAAGCATCAATTCACTCCTTTAAGAAAAATGTTAATTTTTTAATTTGGCACAATGGAAGTCATTTTTAACTTGCGGTTTTGGTTCCTATTTGTATTATTCAATTACTGAATTCAGTAGCTACTGAAATTTCTTCAAGTTCGACTTGGAGAAGGAGACTTATTGTAAAGAATGTAATGATACTTGTATATTATATCTCCAGGTCCTCGCACTTACTACCATTGTAGCATTCCCATAGTCATGTGAACAAAACGTGAGTGTTTGGCTTGTATTTATAGCTGTTGCGGCATTCCTGTGCTCACATGATCACCATTTGTGATCTTCCCAGCCAGCATCCAACAAGCAATGTCACCGATTCACTTAACAACTGAGGGTTTTGCTAAAAAACTTCATGATCCACTTAACAACTTGGCAAAAAGGTTGTAAAGTTGGACACAACTCGCTTAACAACCACCTTGGTTAGCAATGGAAATTCTGGTTCCCAATTGTGGTCTTAGGTTGAGGACTACCTGTATTTTCAATTGACAAGTTAAAAAGTTTGTTTATAGAACTTCAATTGCACTTGATTCAAAATTGTCATTTTAACTTTCAGAATTTCCCCACTTAATTTATGCCCCCACCCAATTCATTCATTTGTTTGCTTCAAACAAAATTTTTAAGAATATAAGTTTTGGAGTTTTAAAATAAATAGGGTGTTTTTACACATATTTTAAAAAATTATTCCTGCTTTTGGAATGGATTGCCAAGGAAGTCTACAAACCTAATGCTGCTAGACTTTAATTCCAATTTTTTTTATTTGAAATTCTTAGCATTTTATAGACTAAAACATATTAAGTCTTAGAAAATGTTTTTAAACTTATTTATTCCAGATATTGATCTCCAGTGTTTTCCTTATGGATTGACTATTTTTTGGATGAATTAAGATAATTCATGAAATGTGATACAACAAAAACTGCAGTACTGGGGTTGCTGTAATAGATGGTACAATAGAATTCACCGATCTTTACTGTCACTTATCTTTATGCAAGAATTCTGTAGTGGATAAGGTTGCTTTCTTAGGGAACAATCACCATTCTTTAAAAAGAGAGAGGGATTCAGTAAGTACATTTTGTATACACAATTGGTTCTTCCCTCATCTGAGGTTTTGCGCTAAGAAACTTGTTAAGTCCCCATAGAAGACAGGCGGTCATTTATAAGAAAAGGCCTTGACGTCTAATTCATATTTTGGAGTCAGAATGGAGAGACGACTGTGTGTTACCTAGGTCAGGTTGCTATTCTTTCCCCTTTCCTCTCCCACAAGCTGATTAAGAAGCAGTACCACTCTCTGGTCTCAATAGCTCTATTAGAGAACGGTGAGCAGCCTAACAGATGCTTTATAGCCACTGATTCGTGATTCCTTAAGCCAGCTCTCACAAGCTCCCTGCAACAGCAAGCTTTTACAAGTCAAATACAGGTAGGAGTATAAACAGGAAACCACTCCAGAGTGCTTTACGAAACCTGGAGGAAAATATTTTGTGAAGGGCCAGAATTTATTAGCAATTATCTTGTTCCCATTGATGTTTGTTTGGGTGGGTGCAGGGGAAGGACTGTTGCAGATCAGTCCAACCTACCTTAGATGTTAACATGTGGTTAGTCTCTTCCATTGCTGAAAAGCTGCTGTTGGAGCTGGGATATCTTCAAACGGTATAAAAAAATGCTCTAGAACATGGTGTCAAACTCACTGTTTCATGTTCGGTGGGGTGGGTGTGGCCTACACATGACACATCCCCCCCACTGGCTGCCAATTTCACACCCCTGCTCTAGAAACTGAGGGACACCCATGCATAAGGCAGCAACAGTTGCACTGTTCATCTTCTCAAGGGTTGTATTGAAAAGAAGCCTTTGAAATATAGCTTTTGCAGGTTCTAGCTGCATTTACACCTTGGACCAAGCTATAAATTATTTTAACAGTGGTTTGTGGAACAAGACCTGGTGGTTGTTTTTTTTTTAAATCAGACCTGGGATTAAACAAGGAATGCCAAAGTATAAGCCACAATTTACACACACTAGTGGTAATGTGCCATGTTGTATTGTCTCAAATAATTCCCATACCCTATCTCCATAATCATCCAGACAAACAAGTCGTGTTACAGGAGCTGATCATATCTAATGAATTCTTGCAAATTCCTGCACAAAGATGCCATTAAATGACGTAAGGCACTGTGAGTCTGATTGGAGCAGTGGCACGGATGCTTCACCCTCATCAATCACTGTTTTTATGGAGAAAAGGCATTTGACTGAAAAATAAGGCCACAGTGCATGCTGTCCTGCTTTATCTTCAGTTCAAAGCCCTGGGAGTTATGTTTAGTATGTACAAGTGGAAGCTGAGGTGGGAGGCAGGCTGAGTCAGTGAGTGTGCTAGTGAAGGAATTCCATAATGGACACAAAGACATCATACATCTTCTGGCATTTTCTTAAATATGTCCTTAAACTTCAAATCATCTGGGCCTGAACTGGGCACTAGACTATTACAGAGTATGAAGTCATTGTGCTCTTGGTACTGAATTTTCTATTATTTATTTATTTTTATTTATTTATCAAATTTGTATACCGCCCTACTCCCGAAGGACTCAGGGCGGTGAACAGCCATTAAGACTAGCACCACTCTATAGTATATTGATAGTCCTTCACTTATGACCACAATTGGAAGTGGAATTTCCATTGCTAAGAGATGCATTATTGAGTCATGCCTGTTTTTACAATGCTTTTTTTTGCTGCAATCATTCAGTGAATCTGGTCTCCCCCACATTGATTTTGCTTGTTAGAAGCTCTCTGGGAAGGTCATGACCCGAGGATGTTGCCACTGTTGTAAATACATGCCAGTTGCCAAGCAATCAAATTTTGATCACAAGGCTGTGGGGATGTTACAATCATAAATGCAAGGATCAGTCATAAGACTTTTTTCAGGGGTTCCGTCAATTCTAATAGTTAAGAATGGTTGTAAATCGAGGACTATCTATAATAAGTGATAGGAAAGCAACAGGTGAGTAAACATTACTGGTAGCATAGATTGGATTGGAAACAATTGCTTGAATTGTTGAAAATAATTGCTTTGAATTAAGGGAAGCTACTTTTCAAATGACAAAGGAGCCAAAAGATAACATTAATCGGTTGTCCTTTGTTCATTTTTATGTGTCTCTTCCTTCAGAAAGAGTCCAGACTCTATCTAAAGAAGAACCATTCGTGCTTTTAATCCTGGGAGAAAATATCATACAAAACAATATAAAAAAAGTAGCAGCCAAGCAGAGGGACCTAAAAAGGTGTTTTGTTTAAAAACCTAATGAGCAGATGGCTCTTTGGTTCAAGATTTATATAGACACGTTTATTATCTACGATGTATTTGTTATACACAGGCCTGCAGGAAAGTATGTCTATATTCACAATGAATGAAGAAAATGGCTGTACATTGGGACATTGAAAGCTGAGCAAGCATTTAAGAGCTAAGAGGAAAAGTCTTGGTTTTATATAATCAGCTGAAGCAGAATATACTTTTCAATTTGTTGGTAAACCAGGTTTTGATTATTCAGGGTTTTTTTTTTTAATGGTGCTCTCTTTTTTATGTTTCTAAAGCTCTGTACCAAATTGGTTTTCGAGGAAGGTTAAATAATGCATGAGAGGTTTACCCAAATGCTCGTATTCTTGCATTTTATTAAGTACGAGAGGCTAGCATAATGTTTTATAATGCCTTTGTGGCAGTAATAACTTCCAAGGCATAGTGTTTACACTTAAATATTTAATACAAAGAATTATCTGTTTACTAACCTTTAAAAAATGTCTTTTTTGAATCGACTTCATGTCCGTGTAATTTTCTTGACAGTTTTTTTGGAAAGTTTTTCTGTTGTCGTCTGAGATATTCCTTGGTGTTCTTCTATATAGCTTACTAGGGTATGACAAAATGTAGTCATACCCTGAAGACAGCTAGACACGGACGGTTGGCATAATCCTTTAATGATATTATTTTTTTAAATGAATCTTGAACTGGCAAAGGGATTAGACTGCCTGATCTCCAAGATTCATGCCAATGATTACGTTTTATTATTTTGTGAATATAAAAGTTTACATTGATCTCCCCTAATTCTATGAAAAAATAGAACGTTATATTTTGTCTTCTTCCGTTCAGTTATGTCCAATTGTCAGAGACCGCAGTTTTCTTGGCAAGGTTTTTCAGAAATGGCTTGCACTTGCCGCTTTCCTCGGTCTGAGAGAAAGTGACTGGCCGAAGGTCACCCAAATGGCTTCATGCCTAAGGTGATACTGGAACCTCTCGGTCTCACACATTCTAGTCTGGTGAAATTAGCTCTTACAATCATTAAATGTAAATAGAAATGAACAAAAAAAATTGTTGTTGTTGTTATAAACTCATCCTCTACATTTTGGAGTATGACTCCTAATGGGAACTTCTATCTAGAAAAAGTTTCTACCGTTGTTGATATTCTTTTCAGAATAGATACCACATTCTGAATTTAAAGTTGAACTTTCCTTCTGTAGATCTAAGTCATATAGATGTGATTTCCAAGAACCTCTGATCATGCTAAAATGACTGCAATAAATCTAACAATTTAGCACTTAAGAACAAGCTGCCCCAGCATTGTACTTGACTGCTTGCCTCCTCTAGTCATCTCCTAAAGCAGGGGTCCCCAGCCCTCGGTCCGTGGACCAGTACTGGGCCATGGCATCCCAGGAAACAGGTCACGGAAACAAGCAAAGCCCTATCCATGGGATACAGGCAGCATGTGAAACCACATCCTCTCCGGGCCACGGAAAAACTCCTCGGAACTGGTCCCTGGTGCCCAAAAGGTTGGGAGTGCTGCTCTGAAGCACGGGTGTCCAACGTTGGCAACTTTAAGATGTATGACTGGGGATTTCTGGGAGTTGAAGTGAGCGAGTCTTAAAGTTGGCAAAGTTGGACATCCCTGCTCTAAAGCCTTTACTTCTGTTTGCAACTAATTGCAGTTGCTCATTTGCCCATTGCCCAGAATTGTTGATAAGTGCTAATTAAAGTTTAGAACAGCATTTCTGAATCTTGGCAACTTAAAAGATGTACGGATTTCAATACTCAGAATTACCCAGGCAGCCTGCTACAATATCTTAAACGCAGCTAAGCTTGAGAAAGATTGGTTTAGAGAAAGGCTTGAAGTTTAGAGAAAGGCCTGAAGCAGAGTTGGGAAACTTCATAGTTAGAATATAGATGGAAGGCATTAGGTAAGGAAAGAGACGATACTTAGAGCCCTTGTCATTAAAAACTGTGACTATTCTTTCCATGGTGGTGTTGTAAAGAACCTGTTTTGAAAAAGATGTTCTGCTTTCTTCCTTTAGATGCGTACCACTAGCAAAGTCTCTGTATGGCCCGTAGGGCTAGTGGGGGGACGACGCTACGAGCGCCCAATTGTGGAAAAAGGCAAAGTTGTTGGCTGGTACACTGGTTGGCGGGCAGGTAGGCCTTTTGCCATCGATATGGCAGGTGAGTATCTCTTCAGAATCTCAGCTATTAAGAGTAGAATGGGCAGATTAGATATTAACATTTCTAGTTATTGAAGTAGTAAGTACAAGCCTGTAAAGTCCTGGGTCTAATGTTGAGCAGAGTCATTTAGAATTCGGATAGCTTCAGCTTTGATAAAATGCTTATTTATCAGCAGCACCTTTCCAATCCGCAAGAGGTTCAAGCAGAAGTTTGTAGAAATTGATGGGATTAATAAACTATGGATTTTGATTTTGTAACTTTAACTGTTATTGTCAGGAGCACCCTGGCAACGTTCAATGACCTCTCTTTAATAGATCGCCACTCATCCCAGGTTTGTTCAATGAAAGCCTTCGTGTAACATTTTTAGGAAAGACCTGAAGGAACAGCCAAGGGTTACCAGGTTGACTTGTATATCACAGATGATATCACAGAATTCTCTGCTCGATTCAATTCTGAACTGAATTGAATCAGACATCTTGGCTAGCATACCACAATGCTCCACCAAAGCCCAATTTTATTCCATCTGTGCTGATGCTTTTTTTTAAGGATCCCTAATCTAGAAACTGCCTTGCAAAATCAGCATATTGTTGCCAATATTTCACCAACTAAGAGGCCCTTGCTGTGACATCTAAGTGTAAAAACTGCTAGTTCATCAAAAAGATGAATAATTTTGCACAACTTGCCAGAAAACATGGCTAGAGTGACTTGTAGGCAAATAATAGCTTGAAATGCTTTGCTTCAGGGAAAAATTGACAATAGCCAGGAAAGCAGGAACACTTCAAAAATTAAACTTGTCAATCTTCAGCTGTATCACAGACTGCATAGTTCTATCAGTTAGCCTGCATGCTTGGTCAGTCTCTTGTGTATGCTAAAGGCATTTCAAGTGCTGTCTGAATTGCTTTTGATGCAGCCACAGATCTATGCTTGCACTACTTTAAAGTTTTGAATTTTGATTCATGGGAGTGTGACTAGAAGAGTGGTGAGCACGGAGGAAGGGGCCATACAGACAAATGATTTATATTTCCTGCTTTGCAATTTATTCAAGCGTTGCTGGTGAAATGATCTCGCTTATTAAAAACTTTCTATAAAATGCTTAGCAAATTAAAATAACAATAGTGGGAGAATTACTGAGGGTTACTTCACTCCAGGACCAGCTTCTGCACTTTTTAATTATGAATAATATTGAGCAAATTGAAATGGTTCAATGCCCTAAGCTACAGTTCGCTTAATCATATTGATTGAATAAACCATAATTTGCCAAATTTCCCCAACTTACATTCTCCTTTTCTTCAGGCTCTTACTGGAAATTATTCTATGGGAAGGATTCTATAAATGTATTTGTCTTCATTTAAAATTGTTTATATTGATTGTAAACTGCTTTGGGAAGATGGTTAAATTGAAAGACAGGATATAAATAATAAGTAATGTACAAAGCCATAAAATATGCTTTGTAAACACTCTCTAATTTATGTAATACACTACGCAAAAATTAACCAAATCATATTATGACATACTTAGTACAGTGTGTGAATCAGGTCTATAGCTTGCATTCAATCATAGAGATGACTGTCAAAATTCTTAGATGGGATACTGTGTAGAAGCCAACTTTGAACCCGATTGAATGTAGGCTGTTATGTACATCAATCCTACATAAAGATGCCTCAGGGACTAGATTTGCATGACTTCCCTGAACTGCTTTCTTGGTGAGCTGATTTATCCCCTGTGCTAATGGCACTTGATAACTGATGGCCCACTCAACTGCCAGTCTGAGTCCTTAAAGCCCCGATGAAGGAAGCTGATAAACTATTAGGATTTGGAAGTAGGAAGAGCAGATTTATACTTCTACCCTGTTCAGATGACATAGCTGAGGCATGAAAAGTCAGTTCAGCTCCAAAAGCTCCCAGCTTGTTTGAGGATAACACTGACAGGTTAATTTCTAGAACAAGGTTATGGAGTAGGAGGTTATATAACACCTTATTTACCCTAAAACCAGATAGAGTTATTATTTAAAAAAAATAATCCTCAAATTGAGCTCAATGCCTGGGTTTTTTTCTTCTCTCCTTTTGGCAGAGTTATGAAGATGATTTTCTGTAGACATGTTCCAGGATGTTTATAACATTATTTTTTTTCAACTTCTTTCAACAGCTCTAGAATTTTCATTACCTGCATATTCTGTGCAGCAAAAACAATTGTCGCAGATTGTAGCTCAGATTTCACACATTGATTCCTATATTAAGTAGGTTGTTCATAAATGAAACCAAAGGCCATCTCAAACTTCCCACTCAGGACTTAACGGAGGAAGAGTTACATTATTCTGTAGATATTTGGTACTAATTCTTGTTATTTTAAAAACTAATAAGACTATTAAAGATATATTTAACTCTTTTTAAGTTTTTGAAAGCCAACTGGTTGCCTTCAGGCTGCCATTACTGTATACCTAATTCTAGCTCCAGCTTTGTTTGAAAGAATGCAGACTACTTGACTTGTCTGGATAATAGCTGTAAAGAGTTCTGTGCACAGTG